>NW_026465435.1:0-10625 GCF_026875155.1 Cherax quadricarinatus
AAATTACACATTTTTTAAATCAAATTGGGTGTCGAGAATTCGAAAAGCCCGCCTCCTAGGACACTGGGCTGCCATGTGCTCATAAGAGCTACATAGCGACATGTTTTCCGTTGCCCAGCATAGTACACATAAACTGTGTTCTACAACCGATCATCGTAACATAGGATGGTATAGGCCTTGTTAAGGTCATTTTAAGGGTGTATAGAACCTTCCGGCATTCCTTCATATGGACCATCCCTCCACACCCCCATTGTTGCAGAGTGCACTGTCCCATAACTTCGAAAAAAACTCCTGCAGGCCATAAGCCGTAGCCTCGAAGGGTACATTCCGTACCTTCACCCATGTGAAGTACTTAGAGACGTCTGTAACACAACATCCATCGTTGAATTCACATCATGCGTTGTTCCTGGTAATGCTCGACAATTCTTGTGTAGTATATCGACTCGTAGAAATTTCACAAAGATTCTTGTTAAACCATTAAGGGCGACGCCATACAATTCTCGTTGGGAATACCATATGTATCCCTGATGATGTTAGGGAGAAGGACGTTCATCGTATCTCCACTTAACGTACCACGAACCAGCTCTATGCAGATAGTATTCACTCTCCGTACTGTATGTTCCGCCATGTTGATATCCCAATGAGCAGCGCACGTCCTCACTACTCAATGGTTGTTGCTGAACTAAGGTAGCTCGCCTGAAGACAGCAGAGGGGTGCCGAGACAACCGCACTCCACCGTGGTCAGGCAGCGAATGAGCGATGAGAACATATCTTCGACTCTCAGTCTGGTTAGCGGCTTGCTAAAAACTGAGTCATATTGGGACTTGAGTAGCTCACTCATTTCCTTGCTGTCATCTGTGTAGGTCCCATCTTGTTTAAGTAGGGGCCCAATACTGGACGTTGTTCTCGATTTTGATTTGGCATAGGAGAAGAAATACTTTGGGTTTCTTTCGATTTCATTTATGGCTTTTAGTTCTTCCCGCGATTCCTGACTCCTAAAGGATTCTTTTAGCTTAAGTTCGATGCTTGCTATTTCTCTGACCAGTGTCTCCCTACGCATTTCAGATATATTGACCTCTTTTAGCCGCTCTGTTATTCTTTTCGGTGGCCTGTAAAGGGAGCGCCTGTCTCTTTCTATTTTACAACTACTCCTCCTTTTTCTTTGAGGAATAAGCCTTGTGCATACATCGAGTGCCACCGAGTTAATCTGTTCTAGGCATAAGTTGGGGTCTGTGTTGCTTAGTATATCTTCCCAGCTTATATCGGTTAGGACTTGGTTTACTTGGTCCCACTTTATGTTTTTGTTATTGAAGTTGAATTTGGTGAATGCTCCCTCGTGACTAATCTCATTATGTCGGTCTGGGATGCAGCACCCCAGGGTCCCCACAAGATGCAGCACCTCAGGGCCCCCACAATATGCAGCACCCCAGGGCCCCCACAAGATGCAGCACCCCAGGGCCCCCCATAAGATGAAGCACCCCGAGAGTCCTCACAAGATGTGGCACCCCAGGGCCCCCACAAGATGCAGCACCACAGGGCCCCCACAAGATGCAGCATCCCAGGGTCCCCACAAGATGCAGCACCTCAGGGCCCCCACAAGATGCAGCACCCCAGGGCTCCCACATGATACGGCACCCCAGGGACCCCACAAGATGCGGCACCACAGGGCCCCCACTAGATGCGTCACCCCAGGGCCCCCCACAAGATGCAGCACTCCAGGGCCCACACAAGATGCGGCACCCCTGGGCCCCCACAAGATGCAGCACCCCAGGGCCCCCACAAGATGCGTCACCCCAGGGCCCACCACAAGATGCGGCACCCCAGGGCCATCACTAGATGCGGCACCCCTGGGCCTCCACTAGATGCGGCACCCAAGAGCCCCCAAAAGATGCGGCACCCCAGGGTCCCCACAAGACGCAGCATCCAAGGGCCCCCACTAGACGCAGTATCCCAGGACCCTCACAAAATACGGCACCCCAGGGCCCCCAAAAGATGCAGCATCCCAGGTCCCCCACAAGATGGGGCACCCCAGGGCCCCCACGAGATGCGGCACCGCATGGCCCCTACTAGATGCGGCATCCCAAGGCCCCCACAAGATGCGGCACCCCAGGGTCCTTACAAGATGCAGCACCCCAAGGCCCCCACTAGATGCGGCACCCCAGGGCCCCCACAAGATGCGGCACCCCAGGGCCCCCACTAGATGTAGCACCCCAGGGCCCCCACAAGATGCAGAACCCCAGGGCCCCCAAAATATGCAGCACCCTATCATCCCTACAAGATGGAGCACCCAAGGGTCCCCACAACATGCAGCACCCCAGGGCTCCCACAAGATGCAGCACCCCAGGGCCACCAGGAGATGCAGCACCCCAGGGCCCCCACAACAAGCGGCACCCCAGGGCCCCACAAGATGCAGGATCACAGGGCCACCACAAGATGCAGCACGCCAGGGCCCCCACAAGATGCAGCACCCCAGGGCCCCCACAAGATGCATTACCCCAGGGTACCCCACAAGATGCAGCACCCCAGGGCCTACACTAGATGCGGCACCTCAAGGACCCAACAAGACGCGGCACCCCAGGGCACCCACAAGATGCTGCACACCAGGGCCCCCACTAGATGCAGCACCCCAGGGCCCCAACAAGATGCGTCACCCCAGGACCCCCCACAATATGCGTCACCCCAGGGCCCCCCACAAGATGCGGCACCCCAGGCTCCCCACTAGATGCGGCACCCCAGGGCCCCCCACAAGATGTGGCACCCCAGGGTCCCCACTAGATGCGGCACCCCAGGGCCTCCAAAAGATGTTGCACAACAGGGTCCCCACTAGATGCGGCACCATTGGGCCTCTACCCTTCAGACAGAACTGTTTGCCATACTCCTTGCACTGAAATGCATCTATGTATCAAAGATTGACAGTTTAATTGTAACTGATTCTCTGTCATCCATAAATGCTCTCAACTCATTAAGCATAAATTGTGGCATGCTTGTGTCAGAAGCCAGACACAGGTATGGTAGGATTGTGGACAGTGGAGTCAGAGTGCACATGCTGTGGATTCCATCTCACATTGGTCTTCAGATGCATGATAGAACTGATAAATTGGCTAAGCTGTATGCTTTCAAAGAGGGAGTAGATTACAATCTTGGCTTGTCAGGTAGTAGTTTGAGAACAATAATACGAAAAGAACTTCAGCTGAATTTTATGGACTTAAGGCTCAGGGAGATTGACACAGTGAGTCCATCTATCATCATTCTATCATGCAGGAGGAGCCACATGTCTATGGTGCATCCAACAAAATAAGCAGACTCTTGGATGTCACTACCGCCCGGCTCCGGCTGGGTTACAAGTATCTTTGGCAGGTTAAATCACCACCACCAGATGTAGACCAAACGAAATGTAAACTTTGCCAGATGGATTATTGTCACACCCTGCGTCATTATGTACTGGAGTGCGATAAAATTAATGAATTTAGAAACAACTCACTCAGAAGTGTTCAAGAAATGGCTAAGTATTTTATCCACAGTGGTATATTACAGACCATTCTGGAGAAATACCCTGACTTTGCTAGCTGTAAATAAAGCATTACCACATGTGTGCATGTGTGTGTGTGTGTGTGTGTGTGTGTGTGTGTGTGTGTGTGTGTGTGTGTGTGTGTGTGTGTGTGTGTGTGTGTGTGTGTGTGTGTGTGTGAGTATGAGTGTGTGTGTGTATGAGTGTGAGTGTGTGTATGAGTGTGTGTGAGTATGAGTGTGTGTGCGTGTGTGTATGAGTTTGTGTGTGTGTGTGTGTGTGTGTGTTTATGTGTGTGTGTGTATGAATTTGTATGTGTGTGTGTGTGTGTGTGTGTGTGTGTGTGAGAGAGAGAGAGACTCAGCAATCAACATTTGCACCAATAACTCACTACAGTTGTGACCGGGTGTGGAAGTGTGAATTGCTCATTACTCTAAAATTTGTTCATGATTGCAGCCATGTATAAACGTAAGTAACCATTCTTACAGTATTCATTACCTTTGTAACTTGTGAGTTCATTACCTTTGTAACTTGTGAGTTCATTACCTTGTACCTAGTTCAGCCATCAAAACTTTGGAGCCCGGTCCCTGGACCCATTGTGTACCTCTGTAATCTGTAAATACCTTTGTAACTTGTAATGATTGTGACTAGACCTACCTGGAGTTCATTACCTTTGTAAATTGTGAGTTCATTACCTTTGTAAATTGTGAATTCATTGCCTCTGTAACTTGCTCAGCTATCAAAACTTTGAGGCCCAGTCCGTGGACCCATTATGTACCTCTGTAATCTTTTGACTACCGCCCACAGGATGGGTATGGGGTGCATAATAAACATATTAAACTAAAACTAACCCAGGGCCCCCACTAGATGCGGCACCCCATGGCCCCCAGAAGATGCGGCACCCCTGGGTCCCCACAAGATGCAGCACCCCAGGGCCCCCACTAGATGCGGCACCCAATGGCCCCCAGAAGATGCGGCACCCCTGGGTCCCCACAAGATGCAGCACCCCAGGGCCCCCACAAGATGCGCCACCATAAGGCCCCCACTAGATGCAGCACCCCAGGGCCCGCACAAGATGCGGAACCACAGGGCTCCAACAAGATGCAGCACCCTAGGGTCCCCACAAGATGGAGCACCCAAGGCTACCCAAAAGATGCAGCACCCCAGGGCCACCACATGATGCAGCACCCAAGGGCCCCCACAAGATTCGGCACCACAGCGCCCCCACAAGATGCGGCACCTTAAGGGCCCCCACAAGATGCAGCATCACAGGGCCCCCACAAGATGCAGCACCCCAGGGGCCCCCACAAGATGCAGCACCCCACGGCCCCCACAAGATATGGCACCCCAGGGACCCCACAAGATGCAGCACCCCACGGACCCCACAAGATGCAGCACCCCCACAAGATTCAGCACCCCAAGGCCCCCACAAGATGCGGCACCCCAGGGCCCACACTAGATGTAGCACCCCAGGGCCCCCACAAGATGCAGAACCCCAGGGCCCCCAAAACATGCAGCACCCTATCGTCCCTACAAGATGGAGCACCCAATGGCCCCCACAAGATGCAGCACCCCAGGGCCACCAGGAGATGCAGCACCCCAGGGCCCCCACAAGAAGCGGCACCCCAGGGCCCCACAAGATGCAGGATCACAGGGCCACCACAAGATGCAGCACGCCAGGGCCCCCACAAGATGCAGCACCCCAGGGCCCCCACAAGATGCGTTACCCCAGGGTACCCCACAAGATGCAGCACCCCAGGGCCTACACTAGATGCGGCACCTCAAGGACCCAACAAGACGCGGCACCCCAGGGCACCCACAAGATGCTGCACACCAGGGCCCCCACTAGATGCAGCACCCCAGGGCCCCAACAAGATGCGTCACCCCAGGACCCCCCACAATATGCGTCACCCCAGGGCCCCCCACAATGTGCGGCACCCCAGGGTCCCCACTAGATGCGGCACCCCAGGGCCCCCACAAGATGTGGCACCCCAGGGTCCCCACTAGATGCGGCACCCCAGGGCCTCCAAAAGATGTTGCACAACAGGGTCCCCACTAGATGCGGCACCCCAGGGCCCCCACAAGATTCATCACCCCAGGGCCCCCACAAGATGCGGCACCCCAGGGCACCCCAAGAAGCGGCACCCCAGGGCCCCCACTAGATGCGGCACCCCATGGCCCCCAGAAGATGCGGCACCCCTGGGTCCCCACAAGATGCAGCACCCCAGGGCCCCCACAAGAAGCGGCACCATAAGGCCCCCACTAGATGCAGCTCCCCAGGGCCCCCACAAGATGCGGAACCACAGGGCTCCAACAAGATGCAGCACCCCAGGGCTACCACATGATGCAGCACCCAAGGGCCCCCACAAGATTCGGCACCCCAGCGCCCCCACAAGACGCGGCACCTTAAGGACCCCCACAAGATGCAGCATCACAGGGCCCCCACAAGATGTAGCACCCCCGGGCCCCCACAAGATGCAGCACCCCACGGCCCCCACAAGATATGGCACCCCAGGGACCCCACAAGATGCAGCACCCCAGGGACCCCACAAGATGCAGCACCCCCACAAGATTCAGCACCCCAAGGCCCCCACAAGATGCAGCACCCCAGGGCCCCCACAAGATGCAGCACCCCAGGGCCCCCGCAAGATGCAGCACCCCAGGGCCCCCACAAGATGCAGCGCCCCAGGGTCCCCACGAGATGCAGCACCCCAGGGTCTCCACAAGACGCAGCACCCCAAGGCCCCCACAAAATGCAGCACCTTATAGCCCCCACAAGATGCAGCACCCCAGGGCCCCCACAAGATGCGGCACCCCAGGGCCCCCACAAGATCCAGCACACCAGGGTCCCAACAAGATGCAGCACCCGAGGGCCCTCAGAAGACAAGGCACCCTAGGGCCCCCAAAAGATACGGCACAACAGAGCCCCCACTAGATGCGGCACCCCAGGGCACCCACTAGATGCGGCACCCCAAGGCCCCCACGAGATGTGGCACCCCAGGGTCCTCACAAGATGCAGTACCCAAGGGCCCCCACTAGATGCGGCACCCCAGGGCCCCCACAAGATGCGCCACCCCAGGGCCTCCACTAGATGTAGCACCCTAGGGCCCCCACAAGATGCAGAACCCCAGGGCCCCCAAAATATGCAGCACCCTATCGTCCCCACAAGATGGAGCACCCCAGGGCCCCCACTAGATCCGGCACCCGTGGGCCCCCACAAGATGCAGCACCCCAGGGCCCCCACATGTTGCGGATCCCCAGGGCCCCCACAAGATGCGGCACCCCAGGGCCCCCACTATATGCGTCACCCCAGGGCCCCCCTACAAGATGCAGCACTCCAGGGACCACACTAGATGCGGCACCCCTGGGCCCCCACAAGACGCGGCACCCCAGGGCCACCACAAGATGCGGCACCCCAAGGCCCCCACAAGATGCAGCACCCCAGGGTCCCCACAAGATGCAGCAACCGAGGGCCCCCACAAGATGCAGCACCCAAGGGCCCCCACAAGATGCGGCACCCCAGTACCCCCAATAGATGCGTCACCCCATGGCCCCCCACAAGATGCAGCACCCCAGGGCCCACACTAGATGCTGCACCCCAGGGCCCCCACTAGATGCGGCACCCCAGAGCCCCCAAAAGATGCGGCACCCCAGGGCCCCTACTAGATGCGGCATCCAAGGGCCCCCACAAAATGCGGAACCCCAGGGCACCCACTAGATGCGGCACCCCAGGGCCCCCACGAGATGCGGCACCCCAGGGCCCCAGAAAGATGTGGCACCCCTGGGTCCCCACCAGATGCGGCACCCCAGGGCCCCCACAAGATGCAACACCCCAGGGCCCCCACAAGATGCGGCACCCAAGGGCACCCACAAGATGCGGCACCCCAGGGCCCCCACTAGATGCGGCACCCCAAGGCCCCCACAAGATGCGGCACCCCAGGGTCCCCACAAGATGCAGCACCTTAGGGCCCCCACTAGATGCGGCACCCCAGAGCTCCCACAAGATGCGGCACCCCAGGGCCCCCATAGATTAGCACCCCCCGGGCCCCCACAAGATGCGGCCCCGGGCCCCCAGAAGATGCACCCCCCAGGGGCCCCACAAGATGGAGCACCCCCGGGTCCCCCCCAAATGCAGCACCCCGGTCCCCCACAAGATGCACCCCCAGGGACCCCAAAGAGCGGACCCAAGGCCCCAAAGATGCGGATCCCCAAGTCCCACACGATGCGCATCACAGGGCCCCACAAGATGCAGCACCCCCCGGGGCCCCCACAAGATCAGCACCCCAGGGCCCCCCCAAATGCAGCACCCCAGGGACCCCCAAATGCGTCACCCCCCGTTCCCACCACAAGATCAGCACCCCAGGTCCCACACTAGATGCGGCCCCAGGGCCCCCCAAAAGCGCACCCCCGGGCCCCACAAGAGCACACCACCCCCAAGCGGGCCCCCCCCAAAGAGGCCCCCGGGGGTAAAAAAAACCCCCAGGGGTGCGCCCCCCCCCCAAGAGGGACCCCCAGGGACCCCACAAACGTGGCACCCCAGGGGGTTTCCCCTACTGCGGCCCCTGGGGTCCCACAAAAGCAGCACCCCAGAGCCCCACGTGCGGCACCCCAGGGGACCCACAAGATGCAGCACCCCCGGCCCCCCAAGATGTGGGACCCAGGGGCCCCCCCAAAAGGGGCACCCCCGAGCCCCCCCAAGATTTCAGCACCCCAGGGCCCCCCCAAATGCGGAATCCCAGGGCCCCCCAAGATGCAGCACCCCAGGGTCCCCACAAATGGAGCACCCAAAGGGGGCCAAAGATGCAGCACCCCAGGGGGGCCCCCCGGCCACACCCCCGGGCCACCCCCAAAAATGCGGCACCCTGGGCCAACCCAAGATGCGGGACCCAGGGCCCCAACAATAGCAGCATCACAGGGCCCCACAAGATGCAGCCCCCGGGCCCCCCCCAAGATGCAGCACCCCCGGGCCCCCCCACAAGATGCCGCCCCCCGGGCCCCCACAAAGAGCAGCACCCAAGAACCCCCAAAAAGATGCAGCACTCCGGGCCCCCAAAAAGCCGCACCCCTGGGCCCCACCAAAAGCAGCACCCAAGAACCCAACAAATCCCGCATCCCAGGGGGCCCCCCAAGATATGGCACCCTAGGGCCCCCACAAGGGGTGCAGCACCCCGGCCCCAAAAAGATGCAGCCCCCAGGGCCCCCCCAAAAATCAGCACCAGAAGGGCCCCCCCAAATGAGCACCCCAGGCCCCCCCAAATGCGGCACCCAAGGGCCCCCCCAAAATCCAGCACCCCCCGGGTCCCCACAAGATCCCCCGAGGGGCCCTCCAAGAGGGGCACCCCCGGGCCCCCCCAAAAGGGGGCACCCCAGGGCCCCACTAGATTGGCACCCCAGGGCCCCCCAAGATGCGGGCCCCAGGGCCCCCCCAAGAGCGGCACCCCAGGGCCCAAAAAGATGCGGCACCCCAGACCCCCCCTAGATTTCGGAACCCCAGGGGGCCCCCCAAAAATCACACCCCAGTGCCCCCCAAGATGCAGCACCCCAGGGCCCCCACAAGTGCAGCACCCCAGGGGCCCCAAAGATGCAGCCCCCCCGGGCCCCCCCAAGATGAACACCCAGGGCCCCCCCCCCAAAAAGCAGCACCCCAGGGCCCCCCCAAGAAAGGCACCCCAGGGCCCCCAAAAATGCAGCCCATAGGGTCCCACAAGATGCAGCACCCGAGGCCCCCACAAGGGCGCGGCACCCGAGGGCCCCCACAGATGCGGCACCCCCGGGCCCCCCACAAGTGCGGCACCCCGGCCCCCTACAAGTTCCCCACAAGGGCCACACTAATGCGGCACCCCAGGGGGCCCCCAAGAGTGGCCCCCCGGGCCGCCACTAGATGCGGGACCCAGGGGTCCCACAAGATGCGCACCCAGGCCCCCACAAGATGCGGCACCCCAGGACCCAACAAATGCGGGACCCCAGGGCCCCCCCAGTGCGGGCACCCCAGGGCCCCCCCATGTGCGGGACCCCAGGGGCCCCCCAAAATGAGCAACCCAAGGGCCCCCACAAGATGCAGCCCCCAAACCCCCCCAAGATTGGACCCCCCCGGGCCCTCTCAAGATGAAGCACCCCCGGGCCCCCAAAAGAAGCAGCACCCCAGGGGCCCCAGAAAAGCGGCCCCCCGGGCCCCCCCCAATTTCAGCACCCAGGGCCCCCAAAGATGCAGCACCCCCCGTTCCCCCACAAGATGCACTCCCCCGGGTCCCCCCAAAGAGCAGCACCCCGGGCCCCCAAAAAATATGGGCACCCCGGGCCCCCCAAAGATGCAGCACCCAAAGGGCCCCAAAAGATGCACACCCCCTGGCCCCCAAGATGTAACACCCCCCGGGCCGCACAAAAACGGCACCCCCGGGCCCCCCCCAAATTGCAGCCCCCCCCCACGCCCCCAAAGAGCAGCACCCCAGGGGCCCCCCAAGATGCGCCCCCCCACGGGCCCCTCCCAAGTATGGCCCCCCCGAGCCCCCACAAAATGCAGCACCCCGGGTCCCCAAAATGCACACCCCCCCAAAATGCGCACCCAGGGCCCCCCCAAGATGCACACACAGGGCCCCCACAAGATGCAGCACCCCAGGGCCCCCCAAGATGCGGCCCCCGGGGCCCCAAAAGGGTCCCCCACAAAAAGCAGCACCAGGCCCCACAAGAAGGCACCCCCCCCCCAAGGGCCCCCCAAAGATGAGCCCCCGGGCCCCCACAGATGCGCCCAAAAACCCCCACAAGAGGCCCCCAGGGGCCCCCCCCGACGCCCCCAGGGCCCCCACAAAATGCGCACCCCAGGGCCCCCACAAATGCCACCCCAGGGGGCCCCCCCAAAAGCGGCACCCCAGGGGCCCCACAAGATGCGGCAACCCCGGCCCCACTAATGCGCACCCCAGGGCCCCCACAAGAGGCACCCAGGGCCCCCCAAAATGCGACCCCAGGCCCCCCCCAAGAAGCAGCACCCCAGGGCCCCGAGATGCGCACCCCAGGCCCCAAGATCGCCCAACCCCGGGCCCCACAGATGCGCACCCCAGGGCCCCCAAAGATGCGCACCCAGGGCCCCCACAAAATGCGGCCCCAAAACCCCCCCAAGGGA
>NW_026465436.1:0-36636 GCF_026875155.1 Cherax quadricarinatus
CCCCACTGAAACTCCCCCCACCCCCTTCCTCTTCGCTTGGGGCCCGGGACACCCAACTTCTTTTCATTCATAACACACAATCATCTATTTTTTTCATCCGCACTACATCCACCACATTCAACATCCCAATTTTTTTAAGTTTTTCTTCTTCTCTTTTTTAGGGTGTACAGAAAAGGGGGTAACTAGCCCATTGCTCCCGGCATTTCAGTCGCCTCATACGATACGAAATTTGGCTTACGGATGAAAGATTCTTTTCCCATTTCCCCCATGGACAATAGAGGGGAAAAACAAGAACAAGAGCATTAGAAAAAGAAGAAAAACCTAGATGTGTGTATGTATATATATGCATGTACGTGCCTGTGTAGTGTGACCAAAGTGTAAGTAGAAGTAGCATTTTTTATGAGACAGAAAAAGACACCAGCAATCCTACCATCATGTAAAACAGTCACAGGTTTCTGTTTCGCAGTCACCTGGCAGGACGGTAGTACCTCTCTGGGTGGTTGCTGTCTACCAACCTACTACCTACACATATGCAAAACAACCACTGTGAGAAAATAGTGACATTCCAAGCACTTTCATGACTTCTCACATTATCAAGGAACTATAAAACAATACATCAAAGGAAGGCATATAAAGGGTGAAAACTCCACCTCACCATCACATCCCACAACGAAGCAACACCTCACACATGCGTTGACGACACCCGACTCTGTTAACACACCAAATACTCTACCTAAGAATTAAGATTATTACTTGTTTAATGAATTGTTAAATTCCTCCCATATTTTTTTTAATTATAAATGAATACAATTTATATAAACCAAATGAAATATTCATATTATTTCAAAACTGCTTTTTATGAAACATGATTCAATTATATTCCTGACTACCATGGAATTGCTTCATACAACTTTCTCAACTTTTTGAAAATCATTTGGATAGTTAGAGTCGGTCGCATGAAGAGAGCATTAGAATCTTGTCCAGTTCTAATGCTATATTTATGTTGTTTTTAATCTTAGTTTGAGACTTTTACCAGTTGACAGTAATAAACTTTATCGCAAATTTTACAAGTAATCTTAAAGACACATCCATCAGCATTTTGGGGGGAATTCTTTATCAAAAGTTTTTTTTACTGTATCAAAGATTTTAAATACAACTTTAATATTAAAAGTCTTAAGAAGAGAAGGCATATCAACCAAGTTTTCATGGTAAGGAGAACCAACATATTTTTTAGTTGAATAAGTCTGGTTGTCCCTTTTTGGGTTGTAAAAAGTATTTCTAGCAACTTTAAAAGATTTATCAATTACATTTCTTGGTATTTCAGATCATTAGCTTTTTCATAAATTTTGGATATTTCTTCATCTATGAATTCTGGACTACAAATTCGTAAAGCTCTCAAAAACGTTGATGAGAAAACCGACAATTTAACTCTATCTTGATGTGAAGAATAACAGTGAACATAGGAACAGTTATTTGTAGGTTTTCTGTAAATTTTAAATTTAAAGTCATTATTACCCTTCATAATTAAAACATCTAGAAAGGCAATGAGTTATTTTTCTTCGAAATCAACAGCAAAGTTTATAGAATGGGCTAAGCTATTTAATTTAACAAGGAAATGGCTTATAACTACATTCTCAGGTATAAGACACAAAATATCATCAACATATCTGAACCAATTATCTCTATTAAGGAGGATTGTGTTAAGCAGTCTTGTTTCAAAAAAATCCATGTATAGGTTACTTAGAACAGGGAAAGAGGATTTCCCATTGCCATACCAAACTTTTGAGTAAAAACTTATCTTTAAATACAAATTTTGCATCAACAATCCCAAATTTTTAAATGATTTAAATGACATGGGGAACTAGAAGGGAAATCATTATAACATGTTCTTTAGATAAAAAAATAATAAATCATCAACGGAAAAAAATTTGCAAACAAGGAAAGCGTTTGAATTTCACTATTCATTCGGTGGTTTTTTTGCAAATTTCGATATCCCCTGTTTTACTGTATCTTTAGCCCCCCACAAACACACACACACACACACACCACACCACCACAATATATAAATATATATATATAAAAAAAGTGTGGTGTGTTTTGGGTGGTATGAAAAATTTCGCCGCCTTGCGAATTCTTTGCTTGTTAAAACTCTAGAAAGGCTGATGCATCAGGGGATGAAAAAAAGCTTAACCTTTCCCGAAAGCTGCGCCTTGGATAAAAAACGTCTAGTCAAGATGGACACAAGGTAGGTCCATGTGGTGAGAATGGTATAGCAGTGTACCTCTTTCCCAAGGGTTTCGTAGGACGAGTCTCTTTCACCAAATCATTTTTGAATTATATATATATATATATATATATATATAATATATATATAATATATTAATATATTTTAAATTTTAAATGCTCCGAATGGGTAAACTTGCGATTTTTGGCTTAAATGCAACCTCATTATGTCATAAGGAAAGTGAAAATTTGTGATGCGTAATTTCGCCAAAAAACATTGGGAACCTACCGAAAAAAATATATTTCACTTGTTTGTTTAGTATAAATTATTTTACCCGAATCTAAATATTTTTTAGTTGGTTAGGCTAAAAAAAATTTCGCTTTTTAATAAGGTTAGGTAAGTTTTATGATTCCTTTTTTGCAAAATTAAAAATTTTTACATAAACAAAATGAAAAAAATAACTTTAAATGTATGAAAAAATTTTTAGAAAGGGGACTTAATTTTAAATGAGTTCTTGCTAATTGCCCCTTTTTTACATATTGGGGCACGACCACACACACACACACACATTAATAACAAATTTATATATATAAAAAATATATAAATATATTATATATTATATTATATATATATAAATATATATAATATAATATATTATATATATATATTATATATATATTTAATATATATATAATATATAAGCGTAAGTGCATACACTCCGAAGCTGTGCACTTCATTTTGTTCAGAAAAATATCCATTTTGACCCATACAGTCGGGAGAATTGAAAAGGGAAAGCATAGAAAGAAGGCAATGCCAACGAAGTTCCGTTAGACAAGCACAGTGTCACCACTGGGGCTCGCGGCCCCAAATGTCTAGCCCTTTAAAATTCTAGGGACAAAACCTTGCTCTTTTTGGGGTCTCTGCCTTGAAAAAAAGAAACTAAAAAAATAACTGCAAATCGTCCAAACAAAAGCTAAGATTCATCTTGGGCCCGGGGTCCAAGAGAGCTGTAGGCCAGATGAATTAAAATTTGGGATATGCGAATTTTTTAAGACAGAGTAAAACAAATGACGTTAAATTAAAGTTCAAATATTTTGCTGATTTTAAATCAAGGTGGGAACCAAAGAAAATCAAATACTAGGGGCAAGAGCACAATTTTTGTAAAACCCACATCATGGCCAGGTTTAAAAAACCCCCTTTTTTAGACGCTATAAAGGAAAAAAACGCCTGCACATGTCCAAAGTCATCATGCAGAACCTTTTAAAGAAACTGCCAAAAAGTGTTTAAATGAATGTACGACAAAAAGGGAGTTTGAGTCTTTTTCTCCGCTTTCCTTCCCCGAAAGGGGTTTTCCGGGGTCAACGCCCCCTCGGCCAGGACTGTCCATCCCCTCCTATGGATCAGACCTGACAACCGGGCTGTTACGCGGCTGCACCAACCAAACGTACGAGCCACACCCCGGGCGTCAGGACCGCTTTAGGTTTTTTCCCAAAAGTCTCTTAAAAACGCCGGGGGTCTAGGGAAATTTCCCCCTTATGTATGCGGGGGGCAGTTAACATTCAGGCCCCTAACCCTTTATTGTTTGCTCTTAACAGCTAGTGACACCCCTGCTTTTCATTAGGATTTTGCATCGTCGCCAATTTTTTGTTTTCCCCTTGTAGGGGGTTTTCGTGTGCAAGTTCGGTCAAGCCCCTCTAGGATTTTCCGGTGTATATAATCATTTCCCCCCCCTGCGTTCCAGGGAATACGGGTTCAAGAACTTCAACACTCCCATATTAGGTTTTTTTATCTCCATTATGTGCCGTAAAGGTACTCTGTATTTTTTCGGGGCAGCAATTTCACCTACCATTAAAGGGCTGTAGTGTCACAATATTCCAGCCTAGATAGAAAAGCGACCAAGAGTGCATCATGTTTGGCATCCAAATTTTGAAGGTTCCATTTCCCCACCTTCATTTTCTGCAGCTGCAATTGATGTAATGTTTGGTCCTTGAAGGTGAGATCCTCCGACATGACCCCTCCCGGGGTCTTTTGACGTTATTTTTCGCTCTTTTTTTGTACCGGAATTTTTTTGTACTCTGATGAAGTTTGTTTCCCCCTCGTGTCTACCATATGGGAGAAATTTGAAATTTCTCACGTTGAACTTCATATTTTTTTTCTGCACCCATTGAAAGATTTGGTTGTGTCCGCCTGAGCCTTGCAGTGTTGCAAGGGAAGCCACTGTCAGCAGATTGGGGTGTCATCTGAAAAGGGGAAGACACGGTGCTGGGGCTGAATCCTTGTCTGTGTCAAATATGAGGAAAAAACAGAGGGGACCCGAGTACTGTGCCTTTGGAACAGAGATTTTCCCCGGACCCATCAACTTTACTCGTTGACGACCTCTTGTGTTCTTTTGGAGGAAATTAGATCCATCACCAATTTTTTTCCCCTGTTTTTCTTTTTAGCACGCTTTTGTCGCTACTACGCCAGGGTCAACTTGCGAAGGCTTTTGCAAAGTCTTATATATTACTTCTGCATTTTTTTTTGTTTTCTAATGCTTCTGGGGACCTTGTCGTATGTGTAAAAGTTGAGACAGACAGGACCGACCTTTTAAAAAACCCCATTGCCCGGGGTTTGTATGATGGTTTCTAGATGGGGGGGCGACTTGCTTTTAGGACCCTTTCAAAGATTTTTAGATATGGGATGTTAGTTTTTATCGGTTTGTATTCTTTGCATTGCTTTTTGCCCCCTTTGGGGAGTGGGGCTATGTCTGTTGTTTTTAGTACTGTGGGACACCCCCGTGCCCATGCTCCCTCTCCATAGAGGTAAAACTCGTGATGGGGGTTTCTTGCAGTTCTTGATGAACACGGATTCCAGAGTCTGGCCCGGGGCGAGTGGCTGGGCATTTTCGCCTGTTCAAGTCATTAGGCGTCGGAAACATCAATAGGCTTTTTTTCCCAAATTTTTGGACCTCTCATAAAAAATTCATTTTGTCTTCGACTCTCATCGGGTTACGGCTTGAAAAAACTGGTAAATTTTGGGACTTGAGTAGCCACTCTTTTCCTTGCTGCCCTCTGTGTAGGCCCATCTGTTTAAGTGGGGGCCCAATACTGGACTTTTTCCGATTTGTTTTGTCATGGGAAAAGAAAAAATTTGGGTTTCTTTCTTTTTCATTTAGGGTTTTTTACTCTTCCCGCTTTCCCCTACTCCTTTAAGTTTCCCTTTTAGTTTAAAATCGATGTTTGCTATTTCCGACCATGACTCCCTACGCATTTCAGATATTTTTCCCTCTTTTGCCGCTCTGTTATTTTTTTTTCCTCGCCGAAAAAGGGAACTTTAAAACCCATGATTCCAAATGGCCTGTTATCCCGGGTGTAATGGGCAAAATAAACACAGCAAAAAAGTTTAATTTATATTTCCCACCAATTTAGAACAGCATAGTACACTAGTACAGTAAATATAGTGCACTCCACGGTAAGCAAGCGAAATAGAAGCCACAATAGCAGACCCCTTTCAACCACCTCTAAATGGGAATGACCAGGCAGACAGGAGCGGTACCCACAAACCTCTGCGATTGCCAAAACCATCTTTTTATTGGCTAGAACCGGGTCACATTGAACAGGGGGCCCCATCATCAACTCTTAGCAACCTGGTTCGCGGGGGGGGAGATACCTGAAATGAGGGTGGTCAGCGCCAAATAAAGGTTCTACTTTGCATGCCCCCCCCCCACCCCAAAGGCCGGTTTGGGCGGCCACCTCCCATGGAAACCCGTGCCGCCATGGCCCCAAAAAAAAGGGACCGCCTTTCCTCTCCACCATCCAACTCTTAGATAGAGCTCAGCTTTCTCGTGCCCAAAAAGCCAAACCCTAAACTTAGGTGAGAGAGCATCAGACATGCTAGCATGGGTCCAAAGATACAGGGGGAGGGTACCCCGCACCCCCCACTAAAAAAAAACCCACACGGGGGATAAAAAAAAAGACCGTGAAAAGGGTACCACAAAAAACACCCCAACCTAAATAAATTATCCCTCTAGAAAAAAGATCTCCCAACTTTTTTCTTTGCCAGCAATATTTTTAAATGAAATTTTATAGCTGCCACCCTTTAGCGCCCAGCCATAACCCTTGTTTGTGTTCTTCAGGGGCTTGGAGATATACTAGAGGATTTGATCACTGTAACTGTGGCCACCCGGATTCGGCCCACAAAACATCAAAATGCCCAAAGCCAGTCCCAACGCGAGGGCTTTTTTTTTAAATGGTAAGAAAAGCCCTCGATGTGGCGGAACTGGCTGAAAATATGCACAGCTGCAACTCCTTTTTCCCGATTTTGTAATAACTCCCCAACCCCAGACTCAAAACATCACCTGTAAAAAAGGGTTTTGGAGAATCGGGAGACAAGAAATGGGTGATACCCTTAATCTTTTTGCTTTATTAAAAGCATGTTACAGTCTGAGGCCCAAATTTAAAGTGAACTTTATACTTAAGAGGGGTAAAGGGGCTACAATACTGAGAATTCTTACAGAATCTTCTGAAAAACCTATCATGCCTGGGAAATTTTGAAGTTTCCTATCATGAGGAACGGGATAATATTAATAGAAAGAACTTTAGCAAGTTTAGTGAAAATTTTAACCACTACCCTACTTCATGGCCTAAAAAGTGACAGTGGCCTGGCCAAAGAAGATTTAGATAAATAACTGTTAAAGGGAACTTTAAAAGGGCTCAAAAGACCTTAAGTCAAGAGTGTTGACCCAAGTATCAACACCACAACAAATCACTAGGTACGCTGCCGGGCCCTTCAATCCTTTAATACCCCGTGGTAAGTTTTGGGAATGAAGAGGGGAATTTTTCTTTCCGAAGGGGGGAAACTGTGTATTGATAATGACCCCGGGAAATTACGAAGCAGAGATTTCCTTCCCTTATCTGTAAAAGGGACCTAAAAGTAGCCTTTAAGGAATCTAACTTGGACACAAAAATAGCCTTACCCAAAAAAGTCAAATTACGTCCCAAAGAGGAAAGGGGTAAGCTCTTAATGGTGACCCGTTCCCTTACGGTAGTCGTACACAAACGAAACCCCCCATCACCCTTCTTTCAAGGATGCACGGAACCCCAAAGGACTAATGACTCCCCCAAAACCCATGATTTAACAAAAATTCAACTTCCTGCTGAAGTAGCCTTTGCTTTTCAGTTTTGCTCGAAGGGGGGAGATTTTAAATTTGGGTTTAGAGTTTCCCCCCACATCACATCATGGAACCTAACGTACTTTTTTTTCGGCACATCCGAAAAAATATTTGATAGACTGTAAAGTCTTTTAAATTTGTTGCTGCTTCAGATAATCCCTCCATTAAAAGCGGGACCCTTTGAGGGGGACAGAATTTAAATTTTAAATTTTAAATTTTCAAGATAGAGTGCAAAGATCAGATCCCCCTCAAGGTAGAGGAAGAGTCATTAGGGGGACTTTATCTGCGTATAAAAAGCCTTTTTTTTGAAAAAGTGGAAGTTTTAGTTTTTGGGCTTATCAAGGGGAGCTACCACAAATTTACATCAAAATCTATTTTACAATCTCATAGGTCCCGAAAACTATTTTTCAAGGTTGGCCAGGTATAGTTCCTGCACCAACACCTTGTCCTCCGGGATGGAAGGACGGAAATTTTGGTGCATTCGTCATACCCTGTTTCTCTTACTTTTACTGTTTTTTGGGTTACCCGCAACTGAGTGCCCCTGAAAACCTGAAGACGGTTGTAAGTTTGACAAAACGTTTTTCTCCCATCCACCCTTCTTTAGCACCCGAAAGGTTTTTCGTACATTGTCCCCAAAGATCAGCTCAAACGGACTAAACCCTGTAACTCTGCACCGTCTGAGACAGCAAAAAGTATGATTCCCCAGTCTGTGGGAAAGTGCAGCAAAAAGTTCTCATCATTTTTTTTTTAATGCCCCGGGTGGAATTTTTCCCAAAGGGCGCCTTGGGACGAGGATGAAGGCAGGGAAAAGTTGTGAATTATCCCTAACCTATTTAAATACTTCCCGAATGTTTTGGAGTAAAGTTAGTACCTGACACTTTGAATATTTTTAGGAAAGCCAAAAAAAATAAATTTTGGGGTTAAACTTGAGAATAGCTTTAGATTGATACTACCCGGAATTTGCTTCAGGGTATCTGTTACTTTATCCTAATCGAAATAAATACGATTTTAGACTTTGACCTAGGGAGTGGACCACACAATCTTTAAAAATTAAATCTGCAAAAGGTTCTCCATCAGCAGGGATGGTTTGGGGAGGGGCGGTTTAATGAAAGCCAGGTTTTCCAACTTGCGACATTCTCGGGAACACCAATATATTCTTTCCCTCTTTCTTTAAATTTTGGCCAATAAAATCTTTTTTGATTCTATACAAGGTTTTTGTAAATTCCCAAAGGACCTCCTAATGACTATTATAGCTATATTAATATTTTTAGGGCATCTTTGGGTTGGGGCGCTAACCTTCGTATAATTGCCGGCCCCCATTTTTCCCTTACCGTCCCCAGTGCAGATCAAATAAACGTTTTTTTAAATTTATCTTGACCGATGACCCAAAGAGGATTTACCCATGGCTGCCTCAAAAGCGAATTTTTAAAAAAGGGGGCCTTTCGTTGTTCTCCGGAAGGGCAGTCCTCGGGGATGGAAACAGAGACACTGGCAATCCTCAAAACCCGGAATAGGAAAGGGTTGATCGGGTCCGTTCCTTTAAACTACAGGCCTGGGCCCGTTTTCCCCCGTAAAAAAATGTCATTCGAGATTGGAGTCGTCCAAAGGGAAGGTCAAAATTCCCTCCAGACAACCCTTGGGGTGTTGCCTGAGTTTTGGGCCACACCGGAAAGAAATTTAAACATTATAGGTTCAGGCACGAAATAACAGTAGTAATGTTTTTACCCCGTAATAACAGGGATCTTTTATGGGAAACCCCTTTTAGACACCACAGTCAAGTACCCAGGGAAAATTTTTCACTGTACATAAATTTTATCAAAGGAACAAATATATAGCTCCCCAAAAAGCTTCCCAAAAAAACAGAGGAAATTTAAGGAATCTTTTCTGAAAGGGTAAAATTCCTTCTCTTACAATGACAAATGCTCCAGTACTCTAAAGGTCTTTACTTTATTTTTTTCGAGTTTTCCTGAAGGGAAATTAGACTTTGCAATAATAAGGGCCAACCTTTTCTACTTTTTCTAGGGACATGTACTGGGATATTTGAGATTTTTTCCCAATGGGGTTGGGGGTTAATGGGGGGAGTTGGGACGGATGTACCTACTTTTTTGCAAGGAAGCGACACAGGTGCCCTTTACTCCCTGCTCCCTTTCAAAGGGGGTCTTCTGGCTGGTGTCTCCGGATCTGTTGTCGAGATGCACCAGAGTAGTTTGCCTCTCCGCAGGTGGGCCCTAGTTGAGAACGTGGCTCACCAGTGACTTAGTTGGTGACGAGACGTTCTCCCCCGCTGGCACTTCATTCTCCAAGGGTTTATGACTCTCTCAAGGGCCAGGCTGTGAAAAGAGAGACGGGACCGCTCGGCAAGGGGCGTTTATTTCGAAGGTAACAGCCAACTGGCTGCCTCCAAAGGGGTGGATAAGTCACGATCCTGCAGAAGACTCAACCTCTGGTCCCCCAACTCCCGCAGGTTATAACAGAAAACTCACCACCCCAAAGGAAACAAAACCCCTTGCTTTATACCACTGGAAAAAACTTTGGGTTTTCGTCTCACAAACCACTAGGATTTACCAAGCTGCGTCTGCCCCCTTTAAAATTTTTTTTGTATTTGGCTGGGAACATTTAAAGCCCCCAACACGTGGGCTTCACTACTTTATAATCAGAAAAAATTTAGCGCATTTTTAAAACTGACGTAAAATTTCCGGCCCTTACCTAATAATGCGTAAACCAACGATGCCCAACTGTTCCACCACCTCAAGGGTCGAGCCCATTTTCGAAGCTTTCGAAAAAATTACTCTGGTTCGGCCCCATTGAAACGGGGGGAAAAAACTGTACTGCTTTTTTTTAAACAAAAAACTTTCAGAATGGGGAAAAACGCCTCCTTTTTCTTTCCCATCAATTCTTCCCTTTCGAGCCCTGTTCCCCAGTTTGCTCAAGATTGATTTTTTTCCAGCTCAAATGCCCCTGACTTTATTTACCCTGAGACAACCACTGCACCCTACTGACCATTTTGCTCCGTATGTTCCCTCTTCCCCCTGCAGAACAAGGATTTTTTCCCCCAGCCCCTAGAGGGAGGGGTCTATGTGCCATCCTTTTTCTAAATTTGTCAGCAACATGAAAAGCGTTTCGCACTGTGAGACTGCGTTTTGTATGCAAAGCCAGGAACGGCAATTTGCCAACAAACATAGGGACAAATTTTGGGAGGTTATGCAAAAATATATGCCGACACCAAAAAGTCTGACTGTCTAGGTGGGGATAAGTTTTCGCATGCACATAGATTGCAGAATACCCCAACGTAACGTGTTAATTTCAAAAAACGCTTAGCTAGCCATACGATTTCAGAATAAACAACAAGCAAAGCCACTGCAAAATTCTCCACACCGAACAGGGTATAACAACGACAAAACCAAAATTTGTAAAGCAATCCCGAAGCTACACTGTTCTTTAAAATTGACCTTAGTGAAGCGAGCACACCGAACAAGCTAGTACGAGCTGTTAACGATCACACAATAGAAAGGCTATCATAAAGCAACTGACACGCAAAATTTGTAAAGCAATCCAGACGCAAAGTGCCCCAAGTTCCTGCACACCACCCTGAACTCAAACCCTTTTTCTAATCCACCCAATCCCAGACGGCCCCCATATTAAAAAACCCAGGATTCCAAATGGCCTGTTTAAAATCCCCCGGGGTTAAAAGGAGCAAAATAAACACAGCAGAAAAAGTTTAGATTTATATTACCTTTACCAATTTGAACACTATTACACTATGTAAGTGAAAGTAAAAGTGCACCCACGGTAAGCAAGGGAAAAAAAAGCCAAAAAGCAACCGGCTTTAAACCAGCTCTAAATGGGGAAAGACAAGGCAGAAAGGGGAGCGGTACCCCATAACCCTGCGATTGCCAAAAACCCTCTTTATTGCAGAACCTGGCACTATTAACGACGGGGGCCCCTCAAACTCTTTGCAAACCGGTTTTCTGGGTGGGGGAATAGCCTGTAAAAAGGGTGTGACATGCGCCGAATAAATTACTACTCTTTGCATGCCACAGGAAAGCCTGTCTCTTTCTATTTTGCATCTACCCTCCTTTTCTTAAAAGGGAAAAACCCTTTAGAAAACCGATGCCACCGAGTAATCTTTCTAGGGAAAAGTTGGGGTCTGTGTTCAGCTATCTTCCCCGCTTATATCGGGTTTGGATTGGTTTACTTTGGGCCCACTTTATGTTTTTGGGTTTTTGAATTGAAAATTGGGGAAAAGGGTTTCCCCTGTGACTAATCTCAATATGTCGGGCTGGGCTCCGCACAACAAGTCTGAACCTCGATATGTTTGCTGAAAATATTGTTTTTGATAGGTACATTTCGTAATCAATCATCATTGTTATGAAGATGAGGGCAAGTGTATTCCCATCTAGAGGCTCTATTTTTGCTGGGTTTAAGTTAAAATTTTTGCAAAATTTAAAAGCTCGTGTTGGTGATTCTCGGGGCCGAGCACCTCCTGGGGTTATCACTGCACAACATTATTTTTCTATATTCCTCCATTTTAGGTGCCTTACTTAAATCCCCCAAGCAAGATGTTGGGGCGGTGGGAAATTTTCCGATAGTTATCAATTTTTTAAAAGCTGTTCCTGAATTGCTGGGGTGTTGCACAGAGGGTTGTAGACACCACAATACATTTTTTTGGGTTTTCGAACCTTTTTTTGCTAAAACTTTCCCCACATCATTGAGGCATTTTCAGTTTTGGGCAAACAAGTGAATATTTTTTTATTTTTTTTTGCTAACACACATGTAAATTAAAAAAATTAATTTCATCTTATTTTTCGTATATCTCCTGGTGGATCAGACTCGATCCACCAGGAGATCGGCACGACCGGCCGCGGGGCGTTGACACCCGGAACTCTCCCAGGGAAACTCCATATTATCTCTTATATATAAAATAAGGGATTTAAAAGGACTCCTATGGGAAAAAATCACTGACCTTTTTGGGTTATCCCAGGTTTTCTACACATAGCGCAGGGCACGGGGGGTCCCACAGTTCTAAAAACAACAGCATAGCCCCACTCCCAAAGGGGCAGTAAAGCACACAAAAGAACTACAGAACCAATAGCACTAACATCCCCTACATAAAAATTTTGAAAGGGTCCTAAGAAGAAGATCACCACCCATTAAAACCCATCAGTTTTTTTAAAACCCAGGCAACATGGGTTTAAACAGGTCGCTCTTGTCGTCTAACTATTGGGTCACAAAACAAGGTCCTAAAGCACTAGAAGACAAAAAAAAGCAGATGTAATAACAACTTTTCAAAAACCTTTGACAAGGCCATGGGGGTAAAAAGCGCACAAAATGCGTCTAAAGGAAAACAGGGAAAAGTCGGGCGAGATCTATAATTTCCCCTAAAACACGAGAGTATCGTCAAAAGAGTAAAGTCCGAGGCAGCTACGGGAAAAGCTTGTTCCACAAGGGACAGTACTCCTCCCCTCTTGTTCCTCATCCTCAATCCGACATAAAAAGATGTCGCCACAGCCCGGGTCTTCCTTTGCAGATACACCCGAATCTGCAGACAGGTCTTTCCCTTTCAGACACGCAAGGCCAGGCGGGCATCACCAAATCTTTCATGGGGGTCAGAAAACAATAAGTTCAAGGGGAGAAATTTCAAATTTCCCCAAAATGGTAAACATGAGGAATTTAAAACTTCATCAGAGTAAAAAAAAATTCGGGCCACAAAATAGAGCGAAAACCAAAGTCAAAGACTGGGGGTGACATGTCGGAGGACCACCTTTTTAAAGGGCCTAAATTGTTTTCAAACGCATCTGCAAAAAATGACAGGATGGATAATAAACCTTCAAAACTAGGGGGCCAAGCCCTGATCACCTTCAGGTCACTGTTTTATCTAGGCTGGAATTTGCCCGCACACTAAAAGCACCTTTTTAAGGGGGGAAATTCCGACCAGAAAAGTACGAGAAATTTCACGGCGCCATAACGGGGATAAAAAAACCTCATTATGGAGCGCTTAGGTTTTCCCAAACCTGTATTCCCGAAACCCGGGGGGAGAGTACATGATTTTTTCACCTGGAAAATCCAAAAGGGGGAAATACCGAACTGACACGAGAATCCCACTACGAAAGCAAGACTTTTTTCAACGATGCACCATCCCCCCCCCAAAAAAAGAGGTGTCATAGCAGTTAAAGACCATACAATAAGTGTCAGGGGCCCGGACTTTCAACTGCCCCCCCACACACATAAGGGGGGGTTACCCAAAAGACCCCTGGCAGTCTTTAACTGGCCTGGACAAGCACCTAAAGTCATTCCGGATCACCGGGGTGTGGCTCGTACTTTTTGCGTGCAGCCAGCAGCAAAACCTGGTTGTCAGCTCTGACCACCAGGGGCCTGGGCACAGACCGGGCCGCGGGGGGTTTTACCCCCGAACTCTCTCCAGTAAACCCAGGGATGATAGTATTTATTTAACTTTATTTATGTATACCAAATAAACTTACTTTGCAGTGTTGTTGATACCAATCCAATGGGAAAGCGCAGTTCCCAGCAAGTTTAGAGATAGTCTGGGCAAAGTTTTTGCGAGGTAACCAGTCACCAAAAACCTAACTTTCGTCCCCTTGGGGATAACCCCCGCCTTCAAAAAACACAAACTTTTGCAATACACTCGACACACAAATAGCTTGTACGTATCACACAACAATTTTGCAGGGTTTTCACTGCAACGATGTAGGGAGGTTTTTTAGAGCGCTGTAGGGGAAAAAAAAGCTGAAATACAGCCGACAACGGTTTTCAGACAGGCTTCCCATATTTTGAACACAGGGGAGCTTGTGGCCTGTCCACTTGCTTGTGAATGAGCCATGATGAACAATTAGCTATGTAAGGCCCAAACAAAATACAGCAATGAAAGACTTCTTTTACATTTTTTTTCACCAAAGATATGTCAAGTTTTGTACACTATAACAGAGAACTTGATAAGACACAGTTTTAAAACCCTCTCCGACCAACTTGGGGGTAAGCTACCAAATTTCCCTTGAGTCCCGACATATCTTTAAAGAATTTTGAGCATTTCCATAACTTGCGATGTCGAGTGTTAGCATAACACAGGACCCCAACCTCTTTGCTATTTATTGCGATATTGGCCGGGAGGGCATACCCTTTGGGGGGTGACATATGTGGAAGAGAGTAACATATTCTTTCATGCCCCAGCTTTTGGAAAAAACAAAAAATTAAACAAAAAAAAATCATGTAAAAAATAATTAAAAAAAATCGTTAATTATTTATTAACAAAACAAAATGTTTTTAATTTTTTCCATTTTTTTACTTTAGTATAGTTTTTTCAGCTCATAAAAAAAGTCTTAAATAGTTTTTTTAGTTGTGAATGAGCGCAAAATAGGACCAAAAGCTAACAACTCCCAGGCCAAATTTGAGTACTGTGTCACACCCACCAACAAAAAACAGGGCCAAAAACACAAGTTTTGACCGCATGTGTGAGAACTACACCTCAGCAGTGTGTGAGGACCACACCATCAAAACTGTCAGAACAACACCATCAACACTGTCAGAACAACACCATCAGCAGACTGTCAAAACCATACTGGATTATAAAACTACTGTTTACTGGGTGTCAAACCCACTCTTGCTGCTGTTAGAACTACTGTTACTGACTTATAGAACTACTGTTGCTCGGTGTCATACCCACTCTTGCTGCTGATAGAACTACTGTTGTTTAGCGTCAACCCACTCTTGCTGGCTGTCAGAATTACTCGCTGGGTGTCAAACCCACTCTTGCTGGCTGTCAGAATTACTCTGCTGGGTGTCAAACCCACTCTTGCTGGCTGTCAGAATTACTCTGCTGGGTGTCAAACCCCACTTGCTGACTGTTAAAACTATTGTTGATTAGTGTTAAACCCAATCCTGCTGGCTGTTAGAACTACTGTTGTTTAGTGTCAAACCTAATGCTGCTGGCTGTTAGAACTACTCTGCTGGGTGTCAAACCCACTCTTGCTGGCTTTCAGAAGTACTCTTGCTAGGTGTCAGTTCTGGAATGCAAGATGAGTCCTGCAGGTGATAAAGTCCTCTCTATCCCTGCGCTCGCGCCGTCCATTTCGTCTCGGAAATCTTTATGATTGTGTAAATGAAAATTTAATCCCAGGAATAACTCTCTGGGACCAAGCAACACTAAAGGGAAAAACAATTCAACATCTTGAAACCTCGAAATTCTCCATAATTGCATCTGATTCATTGGAAAAGAAAAGCAATGCTCTTGATATAAATGCTGAAATGAAGCTAAGTTTTTCTGCCGGTCTGGTTGAGGTCTCGGGGTCTGCAAAGTACTTAGACAATGAGAAGTCTTCTAGCAAACAAGAAAGAGTCACTCTACATTATAAGTGTACTACTAAATCGGAAGAGATGACGATGGAGCAGCTTGGTCCTGGGAGAGTGGAACATCCTGAGGTATTTGACAAAGGCACTGCAACACATGTAGTCACTGGAATAATATATGGGGCTCAGGCTTTCTTTGTTTTCGAGAGAGATTGTTCCTCCTCTTCACATGACAAGGAAGTTCATGGAGATCTGAATGTTATGGTTAAAAATTTACCGAAAATTAATATTAATGGGAGTGGAGAGCTAGACATTTCCGAGCATGATAAGAAGAAAGTAAAGAAATTTACTTGCAATTTCGATGGAGATTTTCTTCTTCCTGAAAATCCATGTTGCTACGAAGATGCTGTTAAGGTTTATAAGAAATTACCACATCTTTTAGGAGAGAAAGGAGAGAAAGCTGTACCAGTCAAAGTTACCCTGTATCCTCTAACACTGTTGGATAACAAAGCCTGTAAACTTGACCGTGCCATTAGTGCAGATTTGACCATTAAAACAGAAAATGTATTTGAAGAATTCCATTCGCTGACTGTGCGGTGCAACGATTTAGATAATACTCCTGTAGTAGAAGCAAATAATGCCATGCAAAGGAAAATATCTGAATTTAAATCACTGATTACTGCTTATAAGTTGAAACTACAAGGGGATCTGTCAGAGTTACTACCTGGAATCAGAGGTGGTGGTACCGAGGAATCCCGTCTAGCTGAACTTCTTATGAAAAAAGAAGCCTCTCCATATAGCTACCATAACTTAGACACTTGGCTTAAAGATGAAGAAAAACGTGTCAAAATTCTCAATGAATATATCAAAATGTTTTCAGATATAAAGTTTGCCTCCCAGCCTAGTGATTTTGACTCCATAATTATGAGTCCTGAGAATGACTACGTTATTTTGCTTTAGATTTCTTCTGCCACAAGACAACTCTCAACTTCATAAAATGAAATTATATAATACAAGAGAATATGACAGTAAAAGTGACCATACTGATGAAGGAAGGAAACCTGAGAACAGCTTGTCGACAAAAGATGTACCTGGAGTAGATATAGATGATAAAATCTCCATAATGGAGAAAGCCATACTGTTTAGAAACTTTCATGGCTCTAATAAAAGACGAACAGAACTGCCTTCGTAGTGGAAATGGAATTTTTCTAATATGTTACAATTTCAGGCTCATATTCAGTGTTACAGGTATGGTCGTCTCTTACATGAAAACTATGAACTTCCCTCTGCACCTGGAATACCTCAAGCCGACAGTGCACAAAGTACTCACAAGAGTATTTCCATTCAGTGGAAGTCACCAGACTATGGCGCATCAGTTTTGCCAGACATAATGAAATTCTTTGTCAACGAGTCAATAAAGACAGTTGTCCTGTGAGCTTTACGACAAGTGCTGAGACTCGCAGATTTACTATTCCAAACCTTGAGCCCAGTTGTGCTTACCTTGTGAGTGTACAGAGTATTTGTGAGGCCGGAGTTGGTCCCTCCAGTAAGGAAAACACAGTTCTCCACTCGACCAACTAGCCCTCCAGGTAAACCAGAAGTGTATCAGATTTCAAGAAAAACTATAGAAATACGTTGGTCTGAGCCACTCTGCCGTGGTTCAGACTGTAGCATACAGAGTTATGTAGTGAAGATGCTGAAAGAAGAGACCAACACATGGGAAGAAATAGAAAAAACTAAAGCAGAAAAGCTTTTCTGTAGAACAGAAGTTACACCAAACTCTGTCCCAAGATTTAAGATAGTTGCTGATTGTGGCAATGATGGATGCAGTGTGGACAGTGATCCTAGTGATCTCTTTACAGTAAATACTAATAACAAGCTTACAAAAGCTAATAACAATAAAATATCGAAAGAAAACTTATGTGGTAAATTAAATCCTGTGGCTGGAAGTACTCCACGGATTTATATGCTCCATGCAAAGTTAGTTAATGACAACAAGGAAGATTTAATCCGAAAGTATGAGCTAGGAACGCCAGAGCATAATAGTCAGGAAAAAGTAATCTTACTAGTTGGTAAGACAGGAGCAGGCAAGACAACTTTGATCAACAGTCTCATCAATTACGTGTTTGGTGTTAAATGAAGGATGAATTTCGCTTCAAACTGATATCGGAAGACACTGGTGGATGCCAGGGCAAGACTCAATATATTACTTCTTACACTATACACCATCAAGAGGGTTTCAGCTATCCCAACACTCTCACCATTATTGATACTCCAGGGTTTAGTGACACTTACAGAGTGATGATAGATAGAGAGTTCACCAGTCTGATACGCACCTTCTTTAAGACCACAGGCACAGGTGGTATTAAGACCACAGGTACAGGTGGTATTAAGACCACAGGTACAGATGGTATTAAGACCACAGGTACAGGCGGTATTAACCACATTGATGCTCTAGGCTTTGTGTGTCAGTCGTCACAGTCACAATTAACTCCAGCACAAAAGTTCATTTTTAACCAAATGTTCTCCCTGTTTGGCAAAGACATTAAGGATAATACTTTTTTGTTTCTCTCTTTTGCTGATTTGCAAAAACCACAAGTTCTTAGTGGAATTAAAACAGCTGATTTACCATACCGAACATACTTCAAGTTTAACAACTCTGCTACATATGCTAATAACACTGATGATACTAGGAACACTGATACTGCATATGACAGTGATAACGAGCATGAAATGCTGAATGTTTGATCAAATTTTTTCTGGCAGATGGGAGAGGAGACCCTTCAATGTATTTACGAAGCAGTTGAATGTAGCTCAGAGTAAATATCTTCTACAGACTGAGGACGTTCTTAAAGAACAAGATAACTTTTCGCAGGAATTTGTACAAAACCATCACACACAAAAGAAGCGTCAGATACCACCAATCTAACATAGTCACTGCCACTGAAAACTTGAGAGAGCGCTATGAGAAAACTAAAAAACCATATCTTAAAAATTTAAAGGGATGAATATGAAGAAGTTCGTCAGGAAGTTAGGGAAACTGACTTTATCACTGAGAGAGTCACTAGCGAGCATACAGGGGACGTCCTCGGGCCAGTCTCTCTCACAGCATTGCAACATATTGACACCTTAATTTCTAAGGAGAACATACAAAAAACCTTGGGTTTGGGAAAAGATGGGGGTTTTTAAAAAAGTTGGAAAATATCAGAAAATGCACAGAATTCCTACAAGAAATTGCTGATGATACGTTTAACCCATTTGAAAGATTTCAGCTGAAAATCGCAATATATAGCAAAGGAAAACTGTAGAAAAGAATTGCATATTCTGTTAAAATACTTTTGACGTATTTTATGGGGTCTACCCTTGCAAGGATGCAGTAAAACAGACTTTCATGTTGACACCTGGTCTACCAAGTTGTTGTAGCTAGCAGCTTGTAAACCCACATTGCCAAAGGCAATAGCAGAAACATTATTAGTTCTACGGTACGTAATGCTGAGTTGTTGAGGGTTTGTTGAGGTGGTTCAAAACATGCAGAGAGGATGGAACAACATAGAATGACTTGGAGAGTGTATAAATCTGTAGTGAAGCGAAAGCGGGGTAGAGGTGGCCTAAGAAAGGTTGGAGGGAGGGGGTAAAGGAGATTTTGTGTGTGAGAGGGGCTTGGACTTCCAGCAAGCATGCGTCAGCGTGTTAGGAGCAAATTGAGACAAATCGTTTTTAGGACTTGACGTGCTGTTGGAGTTGAGTAAGGTAACATTTATGAAGGGATTCAGGGAAACTGGGAGGCCGGACTTGAGTCCTGGAGATGGGAAGTAGGATAGGATGTTTAATGTTACAGTTTTTATAACTGTAGTGTAAGAATGCCTCTGACAAGACAGTGATGGAGTGAATGATGAAGAAATTTTTTTTTTTCGGGGCCACCCTGCCTTGGGGGGAGACGGCCAGTGTGTTAATATAATAAATAACAGCAGGATTCATTTGTCGAATACAGAGAAGACTATGGAGCAAAACTCTTCTCCAGGCTGAGGGACTGACCACCTAAAAATTTACGTTTCATGCTGCCTCCTCGGTTAAACTGAAGAAGCCTACTGTGTAGGCGAAACATTTTGGAATAAAGAATAACTAGGTCTTGCCCAATGCCTTACTTATCGAACATTTATAATAAGTGTCATACGATATATAATATCGAAAAAAATGTTCAGGTTTAAAAGTTACAAAAATTTGTATTTAAAAATAACAAAACTGACCAAACGCTCAAGTTTCAATGTTTACAAAACGTATTTTTATGAATTTAGGTAGATAAGTAAAAATTACTCAGACAACAGAAAATTTTTCCTGACACTCTGGTCTTGGCATCTGACGGAGACCTTCCATCCACGGCTTACCCCTTCACTACTTAAAAAATTTTATTTTTTATATAGAATTTATTCTACTTTATAAAGTATATAAAGTTTACTTTAACAGGTTTTCACAAAATATGTCAACTTTAGAATTTATAATAAAAAGTCTAAATTTATAAACTGATAAAGTAAATATTTAAAAATAAAATTTTTTTAGTGTTTAAAATTTTACTGAAAATTAAGTAATAATAAAAGATTTAGTAACTGGGGGAATAATTTTAATAGTTAATCAAAAAATGTCATGATTGGGACTTGTTTTCCATGGATGAAGGTTAAATATTTGAAACAATCCATGAACTAGTTTATCTGGAGTTTATCTGGAGAGAGTTCCGGGGGTCAACGCCCCCGCGGCCCAGTCTGTGACCAGGCCTCCTTAGGTCATGCCCCAGGATGCGACCCACACCAGTCGACTAACACCCAGGTACCCTTTTTACTGATGGGGAACATAGACAAACAGGTGGAAAGAAACACGTCCAATGTTTCCTACTCTGGCTGGGAATCGAACCCAGGCCCTCACCGTGTGAAGCGAAGGGGCGTTAACCACCAGGCCACCAGAGCCCCTAATTGGGGCAAGACAGGTATAAAACACCGACAAGATGAAATTTTAAGACACATGTGCAACATGTTGCACATGTGTCTTAACTTCATCTTGTCGGTTTTTATATACCATTCTTACACATCTGGTTATCTTGTAGTCAACACTAACCCCAAAGGCTAGGGACGGGATTACCTCATCTTTTGTAAAATAGTTCTTCAGTTTTCTTATTATCCCCAAAGAATCTGTATTGATAAACCCACTGGAGGGCGAAACGTCTACAATAAAGATAACCAGAAAGTTTGTACAAGTGTCTTAACTTTCATCCAATCCATGTACTGGCAAGTGTAAATTATTTCTAGCCAACCTTTGTATTTTTTCCGTTTAATTTTTTGGAAATTTCCTTCATGGATATATTGTAATTATTTAAGACTCATGTGCTATTTTCAGTGTCTACTTTTAACATCTGAATCCAGAGAAAAATAAGTTTTACAAATAACTCACACATATGAGAAATGGAATTTATGGTGGATTTTTCAGACAAAAATTGGAGCAGTAACTGGTGAGGTGAAAGGAAGACAGTATATACAAGGAAGGAAGTAGTGAAACAACAATAGTAGTATTGTAAGTAGTGCAACAGTGAGAAAGATGGCAATAAGAGCAAAGTGGTAGTGACACAAAAACAATGAGTGGAGTTTTAGCAAAAATAATAGCAGCTCTAGTAATAGTAGGTTAAAAAGAGGTAGTCCAAGAACAAGATAACAGGGGCTCTACAAGAACACTAATGGCTCATGAGGGTGGCACAAAAACCTAGTGACATAAGATATATATTATGTACACTAATATGAATGCATTTCTACCAAACTAACCCAAATTCTTAAATAACATTTAAGATTTTAATATAGACAATTAAGTAGGATTTCTTACAAAGTTAACTACAATCATATTAACAATAATAAAGGTAGGTTATAATCAGCTGGAACAATTCAAAGCACGATTTATTATTTCAAAAATATTCAGTGATCTTCAGTTCTGTGGAAAAGATTGAGCAGATGAAGACACAGCAAGTTACTTAGTTATGTTGTAAATACAATGATTGAGAAGATGAAGACACAGCAAGTTACTTAGTTTTTGTTGTAAATACAATGGGCCAAGATGTTGCTAACTGTTCTTTATCAATGGTATTCAACATTAAGACATGTAAATTTTTCTTCATTCCCTAAAGTTAATTTAAAATATGTTAATTTACCTTGTATAATGTTTCTCTATATCACTTTTTTACAAAAAAAAGTTTGTATGGTTATCTATTCTTCATTATCATACCATTCACTTTCAATATAGCAATGCAGGAAACTAAGACCAAAGATCTGAGAATATGATATACCAGTGTATAAAAAAAGTGTACTTTCATTCAAGGTTCTACTGGGAAAAGGATCCAATGAAGCAATAAGATATACCCTTAAATGGGATAGATAACAATGGATGCAATTTTTGGTTCCTGTAAAGAGGGACAAACCCCGGGGAATGCTGGAAAGCCACACCTGAAGCTCACTTCAATTATCACTGAGGCCTCAAATATTCCACTGTAAATAAGTCAAGGATTGCAAATAGATGTTTATACCGGCAACATTAAGCAGTAGGTGTCTACAGACTAGTAGGGTTTTGTAAAGTCTTCATATGGAGATAGTGGATAATTTGTAAGGTGCAAAGGACTGAAATTGCTGCAAAGGACCTGTGTAGAAGGTTGAGTAAGGTGTGGAGGAGGGGTATTGGGAGGTGGATCAGCATCAATATAGGTTTTGTCTCTTTGATGTATTCGGAGATGGCTTCGGCAATTTCAGATGAAACCCGAAAGCAGCTGACAGAACAATATCAGAGGTAGAAGGTGGAATTTTAGCAAAGGAGAGAATGGAAGTTTTTCACAGAAGAGTAAAGGATGAGAGGTTCGAGGGAACTTGGGAAGAAACTTGGGGGGGGAGAGGAAGAAACTTGAAGTGGGGACAGGAGAGGGGAAAGGGAAAAATATGAGGGGAAGGATGAACTTTCGCACCTGTAACAGATACAACAAGAGGGAAAGGACTAGGTTCAAAGATAGAAAAAGGAAAATGTTTGGGAAGTAGGGGTGCGAGGAAAAGGGGTGGTTTTTGGGAGGCCGTGTAGATATTGAAACATGCAAGTGAAAGAATGGAAATGCAAGGACAGGAGGAGTCAACGAGGTAGAACCTCAGAGTGCCACTAAGGTTGGGCGTCGAGTAACTCTAAAATAAGAAACCATTGAAGTCTTCCCTGGAGGCGGAGATGGGGGATTGCAGTGGTTTTAAGAAAAACTTCTTTGAAACAGTGGATTTCCCATTCCTTTAAGACCTGACAACGGCAAGAATAAGCCGGGTGAACCTCATTACAATTAAAGTAAGAGGAAGGGTTTGGGTGCAGAATGTATTGGTATGGTCAGGCAGCACACACAGACTGGGCATTCTTCCATGAACCTCAATAATTTTTTCCCGGTGGCCAAATTATTATTATTAGTAGTAGTAGTATTGTTATTATTATCAAGAAAAGCACCAAACTACAAGGGCTAAACAGCACTGCAGGGGAGTGGATAGTGGAGGGGTTTAGGGTAGCAAGAGATTGAAGCAGAAAGGACTGAGGGGGGAAAGCTGAAGGTATCATCAGAGTTTGTGGAGTAAATCAGTTTTTCAAAAAAGTCAACAAGAGAGTCCCGATTAAAGAGCGAGCAGTCCAACAGAATGTGGCCCCATACCCATGTGCACCCCATACCCATCCTGTGGGCGGTAGTCAAAGATTACAAAGGTACATAATGGGTCCAGGGACTGGACCCCAAAGTTATGATAGCTGAACTAGTTACAAAAGTAATGAACTCCACAACGATACTGGAACTTGACAATTTTCACAGAGATACCCATGAGTAAGACGAGTGTGGCCAATGCAAAGATGGGTGAGAGTAGCCCTCCCAACCTCGAAAACTGAGGGTAAGAAGACAGCCAGTAACCTACATTCGGTTTAATAGAATGAAGTTTGTTACCGAGCAGATTAGACCAACGTTTTTTGCCCAAGGGTGTAAAGGGTTTGGGCAGCTATTACAGCAAAATAGTCCATAAATGGAACACCTCTATTTGAAACTGGTAGATCATGTATTTGCTGATGCACCAGCAGTTCCCTACCTGTTCATTGCCCTGTGTGTCAACATGACCAGGGACCCAAAAAAAAAACAATATTTATGTGCTTAGTAGAGTTTACGGCGAAAACCAAATAAAGCACTAATTGAGTCTGAAACAACCACAAATGGTGACACAGGCAGAGATGCAATTGGGAGTGCTGCAAGAATGGCATACAATTCAGCAGTAAAAATGCTAGCTGAGGATACTAAATGCTCTCTCACGACACTGTCCGGAAACACTGCGGGGAATCTGACGCTGTCACAAGACTTAAAACCCATCTATTCCTACCTGCTCAAAACAAACATATAAAATACTGCGTGGAATAGACAAGGTGGACAAGGAAAAGATGTTCCAGGGAGGGGACACAGAAACAAGAGGCCACAATGGAAGTTGAAGACACAAATGAGTCAGGAGATAGTAGGAAGTATTTCTTCAGTCATAGAGTTGTAAGGCAGTGGAATAGCCTAGAAAATGACGTAGTGGAGGCAGGAACCATACACAGTTTTAAGACAGGTTTGATAAAGCTCAGGAGCGGGGGAGAGAGAGGGCCTAGTAGCAACCGGTGAAGAGGCGGGGCCAGGAGCTGGGAAACTCGCCCCCTGCAACCACAAAATAGGTGAGTACAACACATTAAACCCTTGTCAGTCTGGATTCAGGAATAATAAAAGCACAAATGATGCTATCGTACACATGCTAGAACTGATGTATACCGCACTCAAAAAGAAAGAAGTCCCGCGGGCATTTTCATTGATTTACATAAAGTTTTTCGATACAGTCGACCATGAACTGCTGTACTCCAAACAAACGCACTGTGGTACAGAGGCCACTCCTTCAACTATCTAAAATCATACCTTAGTAACAGAACTCAATATGTGTATGCAAATGGTGCAAACTCTTCCACCCACCCAAACACAGCAGGAGTCCCACAAGGAAGCGTCCTTGGACCCTCCTCTTTCTCACCTACATCAATGATCTACCGAATGCATCAACAGCTACTCAAACCCATATTATTTGCAGATGACACTACATATGTCGTGTCCCACCCAAACACAGTCATACTTGCAAACGGAGTCAATGCCGAATTGCAGAAAATATCTGCCTGGATGATGAATAATAAACTTACCCTGAACACTGACAAAACCTATTTCATTCAGTTTGGAAACAAAGCTGCAAATGATCCCAAATTAAACATAACGCTAAATGGATCATCAGTACAAGAAATTACAGAGGGAAAATTCCGAGGTTAAACCACCTTTACAGTAGCCTTAAGTTCCAAACACATATACAACAAATCACCAAGAAAATCTCCAAGACTGTAGGAATACTATCAAAGATAAGGTACTACGTTCCACAATCAGCTCTGGCACTGTACCATTCACTCATATACCCTTATCTTACACATGGAATTGTGCATGGGATCAACAACATCCAATCACTTTAAAACCTCTAATAACCCAACAAAAGGCAGCAAGTAAAGAATGATAACAAATTTCCACTCCCGCCAGCATACTCCACCAATTTTCAAAAGTCTGAATCTGCTCACCATTATGAACATCCATACTTATTCATGTGCCTACTACAAAACACAGAACAATACAAAGCAAATATAAACCCTCCACTCAAACTTCTCCCCAACCAACTTAAACAGGACACATGACCACAACACAAGACACAGATCTCTTTTTGATATACCTTGTGTCCATATCACACTGTGAAAAACTCATGCACATAAAGGGCCCCAAAATATGGAATTCATTACCAAAGATATTAAAGTAACCCAGTCTGAAAATAAATTTAAGACTCTTCTCAAAACCACTTAATCACCCTAGACTAAATGCTAAATACTCAGTACAGATATACTCACTTATGTACTCCCCACATCATAACTTCAAAAATTACCTTGAACCTTTTATCCATTGTTGACAGGAATATAATTGAATCATTGTTTTCACAAAAAGCATTTTAAATATATAATATATCTTTTGTCTTATACAAATTAGATTCACTTAAAATTAATAATCTACTGTACAACTATGAAATAATTACTGTCCTACTGTACAACTATGATACAATCCTTAGTATTAAGTAGAATGTAAGCCAATAATGTTAAGTTGGCCCATAATGCCTGGGCATAATAGAGGCTCTCTTTGCACTACAACCCACTTTTTGTAAAATACAAAATCTTAATGTAAAATTTTTGCAAAGACATAAAATAATAAATAAATAAAAAAAATAAATCTGTGTACAGTGCGATGGCATGAGAATGAGAGCGGAAGTGGTCAAGAAAAAGAGAGCGGGAAGCTACCATAGACAGTTGGGCTTTCGCACATGGCAGTGAGAAAGACAGACACGAACAGTTGAAACTTCACAAGAGAGTAGAGAAAGTGAGATGCTACATAACATAGAAAGGTCGTAATGAAGGGAAAATAAGGCGAATGTAGGTGAAGAAAAAGGGACGGAGTAAACAGGGTGACGAACAAATAATGTCTACTAACATCAGTGACTGATAAATTAGACACATTTTGCAACTCTTGGGTATCTTTAATTAAGGAAACGTTTTCGCCACACAGTGGCTTCATCAGTCCATACACAGGAGAAATTTGAAGAACAGGAGGAGAATGAGGTAATCAGTCCCTCAACCTTGAGTCGATGTGGTCAGTCCATTAATCTTGAGCTGCTTCTCCGCTCATAATGCCGTATTCACTCAAGATTGATGGACTGACCACATCGACTAAAGGAGTGGCCCGGGTCTGGTGGCTAAAGCTCCCGCTTCACACACGGAGGGCCCGGGTTCGATTCCCGCGGGTGGAAATTCCGACACGTTTCCTTACACCTGTTGTCCTGTTCACCTAGCAGCAAATAGGACCTGGGTGTTAGTTCGACTGGTGTGGGTCGCATCCTGGGGACAAGATTAAGGACCCCAAATGGAAATAAGTTAGACAGTCCTCGATGACGCACTGACTTTCCCTTTGGGGGTTTCCCGGGTGGCTAACCCTCCGGGGTTAAAAAATCCGAACGAAAATCTTATCTTATCTTATCTTAAGAGTTGCACATGTGCCTAATTTTCAACGTTTTCGGTTCTGTGAACCATTCATCTACAATCCTGTCAGACACTGCAACTTCTTGGGTTCTTAATACTTGGGAATTCTTTGCTTGCCTAACCCTTGGGGACGACTACTTCCCCCATTGGACAAAAGTGACACCACCCATGACTGCTGCACCTCTCCTGTCTACGGTTTATAAGCTACTTCTCCGGCTCATATGCCATATTTTATTCAAGATTGATGGACTGACCACTCGACTTCAAGGTTTAGGGACTGAAATTTCCTCATTCTCCTCCTGTTCTTCAAATTTCTTCTGTGTATGGACTAATGAAGCCACTGTGTGGCGAAACGTTTCCTTTAAAGAAGATAAACCCCAAAAGTTTTCACATATGTCTAATTTATCAACGTGTCGGTTCTGTGAACCATTCATCTACAAACATCAGTGACTATTCTATATAAGGGAAGGGATTGCGGAGATCATGAAGTGAACGAATAAAAAAGGCAAGAGCATCAGGCGATGGGAAAAGGGATGGAATATTCGCTTTTTTGCATAGAGACTCTCTCAGGTGAAAGGAAAAACCAAGCAAAAAACAAACCCCGGTAAGGGAGGGGTTTAAAGGGCTAGAGAGAGAGCGGGAGAGGCCGCCGAATAGATCTGGTCACCATAACGATTTCGAAAATTAGGGGAAGTAGGAAAAAGAGAGTTCTCACGCTCCCCATGAAAATGAGTGAGGGGTTTTAAAAAGGGTTTTCACCGGCTGTGACAAGTTGTCTTTAGAGGGGCAAGTAGGTTTTCAAATAACCTCAGTCAAACAGAAGGCCTAGAAACACCGTATCACGTTCTGGGTACGGACCAGGGTACAAGGATGATCAGAGATAAAGAACGTCTAGTGAAAGAATTTGGCAGTTTTTTAGTACAAAAATTTTAAACCCTGTGTGGTCCCCCAATTGGAAACACAGTTGACTGCTGCTGAGAGCAATTGCAATGAGGTACAGCAGTGCCTGCACAACAAAGCAAATTCATAAACATAGAGTGATGACCAAATATTGGATGGAAGAAAAAGGGGCCCAAATCATTTATAGCAAGACGAAGTGTTTTGCTCAGAACACATCCCGGGGGGACCCCTTTGTTTGGGGAAAAATCGGGGGAAGAGCTATTATTAACCCAACACAGAAATGTTGTCAGTTTTAAGAAGTTTTTAAAGGGAAAGGATGGAAATTTTTGCCTCGAGGCCTAAGGATGGGCGACCAAAATATTTTACCTCCAAGTTTGCTAGCCTTCTAAGGGTCAAAAATAGGGCAAAACGAGGGGTTATTTAAAAGGCATTACGAACATACGCTCCAATGTAGTAAGGGGCCCAAATGGTAAACCCCTTTACGAAGCCAATTGACTTGGAGAATTGTTGTGTGTCTCTAAATACCACATTAAACGCGATTTACCAGATGTTCTATCACCTGCATATTTTATTGGAAAGAGCAATGGGATATAGTGGGGCCATGTTCCATATTTCCCGGGTTGTGTGATCCTAGTTGAGACGACGGGACACCTGTTTAAAAAACCCATGTGCCCGGGGTTGTGAAACGGGGGTTTCTAGATGGGTGGTATTTTGTTTCTTAGGACCCTTTTCAAAATTTTATTATGGGATGTTAGTGCTTTTGGGTCTTATTCTTTGCTGTTGCTTTTACTGCCCCCTTTGTGGGTGGGGGTAGTCTTTGTTTTTATAACTGGGGACGACCCCGTTTCCATGCCCCCTCTCCATAGGATGGAAAGGGGTCGTATAGGGGTTCTTGCATTCTTGATGAACACAGAGTTCCATGAGTCTGGGGCCCCGGGGGAGAGTGCATGGGCATGTCTTTTTTGCCTTTTTAATCATTTGGGGGCAGGGTAACATCGGATAGGCTTGTGTTAATCAATTTTGTGGGTCTCTCAAAAAAAATCTTTTGATCTTTGATCTCATCTGGTAGCGGGTTGCTAAAAACTGAGTCTATTGGACTTTATGCTCACCCCATTTCCTTGCTGTCATCTGTGTAGGCCCATCTTTTTAGTAGGGGGCCCAAAAAAACGGGGCGTTGTTCTCGATTTTATTTGGCATAGGAGAAGAAAACTTTGGTTTCTTTCGATTTCATTTATAGCTTTTGTTCTTCCCGCGATTCCTGACTCCTAAAGAAATTTTTTTAGCTTAATTCGATGCTTGCTATTTCCTACCAGTGTCTCCCTGCGCATTTTGATATATTGACCCTTTTACCGCTCTGTTATTCTTTTCCGTCGCCTTAAAGGAGCGCCTTCTCCCTTTTATTTTACATCTACTCCCCTTTTCTTAAGGAATAAGCCTTGTGCATAAAATCGAGTGCCACCGAGTTAATCTTTTTAGGGAAATTTGGGTCTGTGTTGCTTAAATTTTTTCTTCCCCGCTTTTTATCGGTTAGGATTGGTTACCTTGGTCCCACTTTTTGTTTTTTTTTTATTTAAGTTGAATTTGGAATGCTCCCTCGTGACTAGTCCATTTTGCGGGGCTGGGGGTCCCGCATACATTCTGAAACCCCAATTATGTTTATCTGGGTTTTTTTTTTGTAGGTGAATTTTTTATCAGATCATCTTGTTATGAAGAGAGGGGCAGTGTATTCTCCAGTCATAGGCTCATTTTTTGCTGGTTTAAATTGAATTTTTTTGCAGAGATTTAAAACTCTGTGGTTGTGAGTTTATCAAGCTGCCCCCTGGTGTTTTTTACTGAAAAAATATTTTTTGCTATATTCCTCCTTTTAGGTGCCTTTAAGTTAAATCCCCCAGAGCAAGATGTTGGGTGCAGGAGCGGAAATTTTTTCCAACAGTGGTAAATTTTTTAAACAGCTGTTCCGAATTGCTGGGATTTTTTGGCATCCGGAGGCTTGTAACTACCAAAATGACGGGTTTTTGGGTTCTCGACCTTTACTGCTAAAACTTCCCACTCATTTGAGGCTTTAAAAGCATTCTGTGCAAAAAATGACTCTGCAATTACGGGCAACCCCCCCCTTTCCCTGTTCACTCGCACATCTGTATAGGTTGTAACCTGGATCCATATTTCTTGTCCAAGTGATTTTTTATGGGGGTCTCAGTAAAACCCCGCAAACTTGCCTTTGCCCCGAAAGCAGCCCACGGATGAAATTTTTTGTTTTTTTGTTGCTGGCTTTAGCCCCTTTAATTTGCAAAGAAAAATGTATGGGACGGGGGTATTGGGGTACGGGGGGGGTTTTTTTTTCCGGCTTTAGTATCTGTATCGTTGGTTTTGGAGTGGGGGCCATCGACTGGGGTTCCACTCCGGGAATGACTGATTTGGTGTCGTTTTCTCCATTTCCTCCATTTTTTTTTCCCCTTCCTGCACAAAAAACCTCTCCCCTTGAGTGGCTTGGCCCCCCAGGTTTTCCCATGGCCTGGAAATGTTTGTATCTTTGTCCCCCTTTAGATGGTATCCGGGCAATTTAATTTTAGCACAGTCTTTCCCGTACTAAGAGGTACACTTTTTCGGGGTATAAAGCGGGTTTCGGGTAGTCTGTTCCATTCTTTTATTGCTGACAATAAAAGGTGTTTGAAGCCTGGCCAAGACTGGGGCTACTACACAGTTGGCTCTCCCCCCCAGTACTATATTGTTTTTGGTTCCCAACCTTGAAAAAATTTGACAGCAAGATATTCGAACACTTTTTTGGAGCAATTTTATAAACATGTTTTAGCTTCATTTTTTACTCTGTTTTCAGCAAACCAACTGCTGAAATTTCTTCCTGGCCTACATGTTCTTTTGGGTCCCACCCAGGAGAATCTACGATTTTGTTCGGGGTGATTTGTAGTCTATTTTTTCATTTTTTTTGTAAAGGGCAGAGAAACCATGAAGAGAAAGCGTAACCATTGGCTTTGAAAAGGGGCTAACAAGGGTCCTGGAGCCCATGGTAGACACTGTGCTTTCTTTACAGAACTTCACGGGCATTCGTCCCTTTACTAACTGTTCCCACTTTTCTCCTGACATGCATGGGTCAAAGGGGTTTCCCCAAATATTTTACTGAGACACCAAAGGGGGGCCCCCCATTACACTGGACTTAAAAATTTATTTCCCCTTTTCTCAGTTTAGTTTCGTGCCAAAGAGAATGGTTCATTTTCCCGAGGTGTAATGATAGTTTGTTGTCTACTAACCATTTGCGCAGGACTCCAGTTCCAGTGTAAAACATAGCTATATCTTGTGGGTTTTTAAACCTGACACTAACAGGGCACGTCATCGAAATACAGAAATTTGCATTTGACACTAAAGGGCATGTCTTTGACAAACATAAGAATAATAAGGACCCAAAATACTACCTTGGGGAACTCCCATTTACGGCAGGGGTTCTGATTCCGTTTTTTTTTGATTTTGACAATTTGTCTCCTGTTGCTAAGGAGGACTTAAACCATCTACGAACCTAACCGAAGCTTGAAGTTTCGTACAAATATATTGGGGTTGAAGTATCAAAGGGCCCTTTTGCAGGTCTAAGGTTTTACCACCTATGAGGTTCCCCTTTGACATTTCTTTTCTCAGGAATCCATCAGATTAATTAGGGGGGTGTTTACCGGATTTACCTGGAGAGAGTTCCGGGGTAAACGCCCCCGCGGCCCGGGCGTGACCAGCCTCCGGGGGATCAAGCCTGAAACCGGGTGTTGCGCTGGCTGCACGCAAACCCAACGTACGAGCCACACCCGGGCTGATCAGAACTGATTTTAGGTGTTGTCCATTTCCCAGTTTAAAGACCCCCGGGTTTGTTGGTATCCCCCCCTTTATGTGGCTGGGAGGCAGTTGAACAGTTTTGGGCCCCTGACACTTATTGTATGGTCCTTAACGTGCTATCACACCCCTCTTTTCATTGGGGGGGTGCACCCGTCTGCCAAGTTTTTTGCTTTCGTAGTGAGTGTTTTTCGTGTGAATTTCGTACTAGTCCCTTAGGTTTTTCCAGGTGTATATAATCATGTATCTCCCCCTCCTCGTTCCAGGGAAATACAGGTTTTAGGAACCTCAAGCGTCCCAATAATTGAGGTGTTTTATCTCCGTTATGCGCGCCGTGAAAGTTTTCTGTACTTTTTTCTGGGTCGGCAATTTCACCTCCTTTTGAAAGGTGCTTTTTAGTGTGCAGAAAATTTTCCAGCCTAAAGAACAATGACCTGAAGAGTGTCATCATGGGCTTGGCCTCCCTATTTTTTGAAGGTTTCATTATCCACCTGCCCTTTTTTTCTAGCAGATGCGATTGATACAATGTTAGGTCCTTGAAGGAGAATCCTCCGACTGACACTCCCAGGTTTTTTTACGTTGGGTTTCGCTCTATTTTGGGGCCCAGAATTTTTTTTTGTACCTGAAAAGTTTTAATTTTCCCATGTTTACCATACTGAAAATTGAAATTTCTCATCTTTTGAACTTCATATTTTTTTCTGCAACCCACAAAAAGTTTTTGGTTGAGCCGCCTACCCCTTGCAGGTCCAAATGGAAGACACTGTAGCAGATTCGGGTGTCATCTGAAAAGGGAAAGACACGGTGCTGGGGCTGACACCCTTTTGTCTATGCGGATATGGGGATGAGGAACAAGATGGGAGCGAGACGTCCCTTTGTAACAGAGCTTTTCACCCCGTAGCTGCCTGGGGCTTTACTCTTTTTGACGACTACTTCTGTTTTTTCGTTATGGGGAAAATTTTAAGATCCTCGACCGATTTTTCCCTGTTATTCCTTTAGCACGCATTTTGTGAGCTAACCCCATGGTCACACTTGTCGAAGGCTTTTGCAAAATCTGTATATATTACACTGCATTTTTTTGTCTTCTAGTGCTTTTTGGGACCTTGTCGTATGATCCAATAGTTAACAGACAGGAGCGACCTTTTCAAACCCCATTTGCCCGGGGTTGTGTAACTGAGGGGTTTCTAATGGGGGGGGGATCTTGCTTTTTGGGACCCTTTCAAAGTTTTTTATGATATGGAGTTAGTGTATTGGTCGTATTTTCTTTGCGTTGTTTATGCCCCCTTTGAGGGGGTTTGTCGTTGTTTTTATAATGTAGGACACCCCCGGCCCCCATGCCCCCTCCATAGGATGGAAAAGGCTCGTATAGGGCTTCTTGCATTCTTGATAAAACCAATTCCATGAGCCCCGGGCCCGGGGGCAGATGCATTGCATGTCTTTTATCGCCTGTTCGAAGCATTTGGGCGTCGGGATAACATCGGGTAGGGTTTTGTTAAACAAATTTTTTTGGCTCTCTCGTAAAAAACTTTTGATTTCGCCCACTGGTTAGCGGGTTGCTAAAAAATGAGTCAATTGGGACTTGAGAGCTCACTCATTTTCCTTTCGCATCGGAAGGGCCCATCGTTTAAGTAGGGGCCCAATACTGGACTTGTTTTCCCATTTTTATTTTGGGATAGGGGAAAAAAATACTTTTTGGGGTTTTTTTTCATTTTCTTTGGCTTTTAGTTTCCCCCGATTCCTGATCCTAAAGGATTCTTTTTGCTTAAATTCGATGCTTGCATTTCTCGACCATGTCTCCCTACCATTTCAGATATATTGACCTCTTTTTGCCGTCTGTATTCTTTTCCGTCGCCCGGGAAAAGGAGCGCCTTCTCTTTCTGTTTTACTCTACTCCTCCTTTTCTTTAAAGGGAAAAAGCCTTTGCATACATCGAGTGCCACCGAGTTTAAACTTTCAGGGATAATTTTGGGGGCGTGTTGCTTTTTATATCTTCCCACTTTTATCGTTAGGACTTGGTTTTCTGGGCCCCTTTAGTTTTTGTTATTTAAATTGAATTTGGGGGAATGCTCCCTCGGACTAATCTCATTTTTTTTTGCTGGGGGCCCCCGCATACATGACTGAACCTCAATTATGTTTTGATCTGATATATTGTTTTTTGATATTGACATTTTTTATCAATCATCATTTTTAGTGAAAAGAGGTCAGTGTATTCTCCATCAGTAGGCTCTTTTTTTGCTGGGTTTTAAAATTTAATTTTGTGCAGAGATTTAAAAGCCGGAGTGTGATTTTTTATCGACTGCCTCCTGGTTTATTACTGCAACAAATTTATTTGCTTATTTCCCCCATTTTAGGGACCTTAAGTTGAAATCCCCAGGGAAAATGTTTGGGTGCAGGGGCGGAAGGTTTCCAGACAGTGGTAATTTTTTTAAAAGCTGTTCCTGGAATTGCTGGGGTGTTCATCCGGAGGCTTGTAACTACCAAAGATAGGTTTTTGGGTTCTCGATTACGCTAAAACTTCCCTACATCATTTAGGGATTTAAAATTCTGTGCAAACAAAAGGGGCTCGCAAAGTACAGGCCAACCCCCCCCCCTTTTGCCTGTTTACTCTGTCACATCTGTATAGGTTGTAACCGGATCCATATTTCGTTGTCCAATGACCTTTTTGGGGGTCTAGTGAAAGCCGCGAACATTCCTTTGCCTCTGCAAGCAGTCCACGATGAAAGGTATTTTGTTGTTTGTTGCTGGGTTTTGACCCGTATATTTTCAAGAAGAAGTTATCGACGGTGGGAAGTTTGGGACTGGGGGGGGGGGTTTTTTTTTTCCGCATTGTACCCGTATCTTTTGGTTTGGAGTGGAGGCCCGACTGTGGGTTTCCCCTCCAGGAATTGACTGATTTGGGACGATTTCGCCATTTTCCCCCATTTTTTTTCCCTTTCCTGGGACTAAAAAACCTCTTCCCTTTAGTGGGTGGGCTACCCAGTATTCCCATGGCCTGGATGTTTTTGTACTTTCCCCCCCCCCCTTTTGCCTTTCCCTCTGTCCATCTGTAAGGTTTGTAACCGGGCCATATTTCGTTGCCAATGATCCTTTTTGTGGGTCCATGAAAGCCGCGAACATTTCCTTTGCCTCTGCAAGCAGTCCACGGGTGATAAGACCTAAAGCCCGATTGATAGCTATGGAGAATTTGTTTGTCATTAAGGACTTAACTACTTGAGAGTAACCCCCCTCTCTAAATTTGGATATTATACTGAATACTAACAGGCCTATAGTTGCGACAAGACCTCTATTTTTTCTTGAAGATAATAACCCTGGGCCCCCTTTAACCCTCCGGGCCGTATTTGTGGTGATTGTGATTTATTATGTGGCAATGGGATTGACAGTTTAGAAGCACCATCTTTAGAAAATTTGACGGGGTGTTTTTCAGGGCCTGTGCTCTTAGTTGGGTTTTTCCTGCTTAGTTCTTTTTAATAAAACAGAGATACACTTGCAGTTTACAAATGTTTTTTGGGGGTTACCCCTTTTTTTGGTAAGTATGTTTGAAACTATCAATCTGTGTTAAAGGTATTTGATGCAGCTGGTAGTTTTCTTACAGTGTTGATGCAACAGAGTTAGTAGGAATTTAAAACAAATTTTTCCCCCTTAGATGTTCGTGGCCTACCTCATTACGAAGTGAGTACATGTCAGACCTATCACGGGTATGGCAACCCCAACTTTTTAGTTGTTGCCAAGTTTCTGGGGTTAGCTATTCTCTTCAATTTTTGAGCAAAATGCTTTGCCTTTGCTCCTTTTTTTAACCCCCTGTACTCTGTTCCCCACCCTTGGGGAATTCATTTAGGGGCAAAATCCTGTCTGTTTTCTTTAAATTTTTTAGCAGCTGGTCTCGAATTTCAATTATCTAATATCCATCTCCCGGGGCCCGTTCTTCGTTAATCCTAACGTCTTTAAATGGTGCAATATTTCAAGGGAAGGGAGGGAAAATTGTTTTGAAATTTTTCCCCGGGACGTTACGTCCATGCAACTTGTTTTCTCTTCCATCACAGTTTTGTACCTATTTACCATTTTTCTTTTCTGTATTTTCTAATTGACCCATTTTTATTGTCCTGTGTGGGCCCATCCACCCCAGTAATTTCCTGGGGCAGTAAATTGAAATATCACTAAGGGCCCGTGGTAATGACGCGACTGCTAAAGTTTTCCCGAGCGGTTACAAAGTATGTGACAATTTGGGGGGCTGAGAACTGTTATCCGGTGGTGCTTAATTGTTGAGTGTAGTAAGTAATAAGTTTTTTTCAGGATCACAAAACATTACATAAATTTTCATACATACGCATATGGGTAGAAACCTAGGGTAAACCCCAAAAAAATCAGACAGAGTGACTTATTTCCCCTTGGGGCCTTTTACCTTATTATTATAAAATGAAGGTTTTAATAATTTTCTTAATTTATAAGGGAGGTAATCTATTTCAACTAAAAAGAAAAATCACACACCAAGGGCATTAAGACTATCTACAAAACAGGGGCATTACTAGGAAAAGGTAAAATTTACCGTATTATCTAAAAAATAAAAAACATTCCCCTCCCTTTTTGTAGTACTTTTATCAGACACCTTTTGGCCTCTTCTTGAACGGTTCATGCTATGACTGGCTTTGACATTGCAGGCAGTCTTTCCATTCCTTTATTGCGTACAATAAAAGGTGTTTGAAAACCCGGCCACTGACTGTGGTACACAAAGTTGGCTCTCTCCCCCTAGTAATGATTTCTTTGGTTCCCAAACCCTTTACAAAAATTGCAGCAAAATATTCTGGGCACTGTTTGTGATCAATTTTATAAACATGATTTAGCTTCAGTTTTTTTCTCTGTCTTCAACATTTCCTTCCAACTGCGTAAATTCACCTGCCACATGTTTTCTTGGGCCCCCCCCCCAGGGTGAATCTTTTCGATTTTTTTCTGGGGGATAGCAGTCTTCTTTCAGTTTTTTTGTCAAGGCGAGTACCAAGAAGAGCAAGCGTAATCCATATGGCATTGTATAAGGCAGACATGGGGCCTGCGAGCCTCATAGGTAACACTGTGCTTGTCTATACAGGGAACT
>NW_026465437.1:0-13057 GCF_026875155.1 Cherax quadricarinatus
TCCCTTTGATTCATCTGATCTTCAATTTCCAATTGTGACCTCTTGTGCCCCTGTGTCCCTTCTCGGAACACCCGTCTTTGTCCCCCTTTTCTATTCCGCCAGATTTTATATGTCTTATCAGTCTCCCCTGACCCTCCTGTCCCCATTCGTCAGGCCGTTTCCCCCTAAACCCTTTTTTCGTGGGACAACCCCGTACTCGGGGACAGTCTTGTTGAAAACCCTTTTTGCACTTTCTCTAATTTTTGACGTGCTTGACTAGGTGTGGATTAAAAAACCTGGTGCCATACCCATAGGGCCTACGTAAATGGTTACAGGTCTAAACAAACCTTCTGGGGTATCGAAACGCATCCGTGGGTTTTGCCAGGCGCCCGATCTGAGCATTATCTGATTATGGCCCTCAGGAGATATGCTGGGTGTTATACCACCCCCAGATTTTTTTCCTTGAGTGGGGGTTTGCAGCCCCTTTTGGCCATCTAAACTAATGTGCCTGCGGTCTTCTTTCCCCTTCCCCAACCTTCATTTTTTGCTTTTGGCGGGGTAAAATTAAAAGGAGCCATTGCTGGACCAGGCTTGTAGCCTGTCCAGGTCTCTTTGTGTCCTCCCCTGATCCTCACCCGATTTGATTCTTCTCATTAACTTCGCATCATCTGCAAACAAGGACAATTCTGAGTGTACCCCTTCCGTTATTCGTTCACTTATCCCAAGAACAGCACAGGTCCTAGAACTGACCCCTGTACCCGCTTGCCCAAAGGCGCCCACTCTGAAAAACTCGCGCGTATCAGACTCTTGGTTGCCTCCCGAAGGTTTTCTCTGATCCATTGCAGTGCCTTTCTGTTATGTTTGCCTGATCCTCTAGCTTTTGCAGTAAAACCCCTTGGGGAACTGTGTCGAAGGGCCTTTGCAGTCCAAAAATATGCAGTCGATTCACCCCTTCTCTCTCTTGTTTACTTCTGTCCCTTGTCAAAAAAATCTAGTAGGGTTTTTGACACAGGGTTTTCCCTTCCCCGAAAACCGTTGGTTGTCAATTATACACTTTTTTTTTCCCGGTCTCCACCACTCTCCTCCTAATCTTCTCCAGACCCTTCATACTATACACTTTGTGATACAGGTCGTAGTTTTGTGCCTCAGTCTGCTCCCTTTTTAAAAATTGGAACTACATTTTGCCCTTTCCATACCCCAGGGATTGCCCGTTTCAATGAGTGTTGAATCTTTGTTAATGGCTCACCAATATCTCTGCCCCCTTTAAGGGCCCATGGGGAAAATTTGTCTGGGCCCACCGCCTTGAGGGGCAATTTGCATGCACTTTTTCACCCCTCCTTGGTTATAGTCCTCATCCAGCACTTGCTGGTGGCCCCCCCTGTTTTGATTTTCCCCCGGGGCCCCTGGGTTTTCCCCGTAAATACCTCTTTAAATCTTTGTTGAGCTCCCGACAACCTCCGGGCCCTTTCTTGTGAATTTCCCCATCAACCCTTCCTCAGTCTGATTACCCGGTCCTTACTTTTTTTTTCCTCCCCCGAGTGGCTGTAAAACACTTCGGGGCAGTCTTTACTTTGATGCAGTCATTTTCCCTATTGTCCTGACCCCCCTTCTTATCTTGCAATTTGTTTCTGGTTTTTCGGCTAATCTCTTTATTTTCCTGAGTTCTCTGTCTTCTGTACCTTTTTCCATTCTCTAGTACGTACACCTAGTTTTTTGCCTCCTACACACTTTGGGTGAACGAAGGACTCGTTATGTTCTTCCCATTATTTCTGTTTCCCTTGGGAACAAACCTCTCCTCTGCCTCCTTGCATTTTGTTGCCACATAGTCCATCATTTCTTGTACTGTTTTTCCTGTCAGTTCCCTCTCCCACTGAATGTCTTGAAGGAAGTTCCTCATGCCTGAGTAGTTCCCCCTTTTGTAGTTTGGTTTTTCCCAGCCTATTCCTGCTACACTCTCCACTTGGAGCTCAACTATGTAGTCAAAGCACAGAACCACATGATAACTAGCTCCCAGGGGCCTTTCATACACACAAGTGTGTGTGTGTGTGTGTGTGTGTGTGTGTGTGTGTGTGTGTGTATGTGTGTGTGTGAGATGTGTGTGCGTGTGTGTGTGTGTGTTGGTGTGTGTGTGTGTGTGTGTGTTGTGTGTGTGTGTGTGTGTATGTGTGTGTGTGAGATGTGTGTGTGTGTTTGTGTGTGTGTGGTGTGTGTGTGTGTGTGTGTGTGTGTGTGTGTGTGTGTGTATGTGTGTGTGTGAGATTGTGGTGTGTGAGATGTGAGTGTGTGTTTATTTTATGTGTATGTGTGTGTATGTGCGTGTGTTGAGCTGCTGCTTCATCATTCCTTATACATGGCTGTGTCGTCGTTACCTCAAACTTATGCAAGCTTGCCGGAATGTGCCAAGTCGGTGCTATAAACTACTTGCCTTTCGAAAGAAAACAGAAATTTGCTTCTAAAAAAAAAAATGTAGCCTAGAAATGCACTTCACCCTGAGAGCCAAATGGGAAGCTTCCTCCCTTCCGGCTGAAAAAAAAATTTGGCACTTCGACGGAAGAAATACATCATCCTGAATAAGGTAAAGGAAAAAGAGTTGTTAAAGGAGGTAGGGACAGAGGTGGAGAAAGAGTGAGTGAGAGAGAGAAGAGAGAGAAGAGAGAGAGAAGAGGGGAGAGAGAGAGAGAGAGAGAGAAGAGAGAGAGAGAGAAAGAGAGAAGAAGACAGACAGACAGACAGAAAAAGACAGACAGATAGACAGTCAGACCAATCTGGAAAACGAACCCAGATCTCTTTATTTGTGTCTTTCATCCACTACAGCTGAACAGGTAATATAGAGTGATGAAAAAGTCCAAATATATCATCCAAAGAGAAGCAATATCTACCCTCTGGAAAATCTATAGACGAATTCCAGAGACTGATCCAGTCATCGGGGTGAGTGCCCAAAGCAGTGGGAAGGTTCTGCAGATTGGGGGGAGACGGACACCATCGTCCATCCCTTTTCATACCACCCCTTTCTTCCCTTGGCTTTCATATCTACTGTGCTGAGGTGGGTCTAGGGGAAAAAGAAAAATTGACTGAGGGGAGAGATCAAAGACCAAACACTGTGCTGACACTGAGTGGGCCCAAAGACTGGGTCTGGCTTTTTTTTAAAGATGTTCAAATAAGTGAACAAACACTCATTACTAGTTGCAAGTGTCATCTGATAAGTGAATAATTAGGGAAAGATGGAAGAGTAAAGCCACATCTATTTTTAAAAGGAATGAAACAAAGAAGCGTCTATTCACAGAGAGATACCACCTGTTGCTATACACTGTGTACTCTGCTGCCTGTCATTCATATCTCGCAAAAGTTGTGAAGCTTTTATGTATAGTACAAATTTGCTGTAGTTGAAAAATAATGCAAAAAGCAAACATTTTGCAAAAGTGCAAAACTGTGGGAACTGTGAAAGTTTTTGAAGATATTAAATGCTGTAGTAAATTTTAACATTTCTCACGAGGCAAACTTTGCTTATAAAAAGATGCCAAACATTAGAGTTTTAATGTTAATTTCACCTGGCAGAGGTACAAGCGAAAACAAAAAAAAAATGACTATCAATAACTTGTTTAAGAAAAAACTAGAATAAATTAAAATACAATTTTATATTTCTAATGATTGAAAGTGATCTGATGAATGGCAGTGATCTATTGAATGCAGCGGATATACTGAGTAACAATGAAGACTTTACAGCACTGATGTGGAGAACAAATTTCCAGTTAGTTAGCAACCGCCTTATATTTAGCATTATGATCATCTCCTAAAGCAACCAAAAGTGTGGTAATATACAGAACACGTTACCTTGCGCTTCCCCCCACACGATTGCGTAGTGTACGCCAGACTCTATTCTTGCTATCCACTACGGCCCTTTCATTACAAGCAACTGTGTATAAAAGCGACAGCAAATATTTATTAGTCTTTTTTACATAATGTTTGCGCCTCTTAAATGTTATAACATACTTTCTGTATACTATATCCACCCCTACGTTGGTCTTCCAGTGCGCTCAAAACCATATTGTCGTGGTAATGGCTTTTCGAATTTCACGTTCGAGGAAAAAATCATTTTTAAATTGTTAATGTTTTGCCTGTTTTAATTATTCTCTAAAGATCTAGCTCGATCGAGTGATTTTTTAGTACACGTCCCACGTGGGGTGTTGTGTTGAATGATGCACACTGACGCACATATATTTGCAATGTTGTTTTATCTGTAGTACACAAACGTATGTACTTTCCCCAAAAGTCAGTTTACTGCATATTATCTTTCGTACTCAGAGGCAAAATATACCCCCTCGTTGGGTTGAAGTTTTGTCGGTCACATCGGATTGCAATGTGTCGTGTGAGATTGTAATATGTAAATATACGTGCGCGATAGATTACAACCCAGGAAGCAGACAGTAGGATCAGCATCAAATTAAACAGTGTACCTTATCAACTTATTTTTGACTTAACTCCCCATTGTTTTAGGGGTTCATTTCAAAATGCTTATTAACGTTAGTTAGAAGACTTATTGTTTTTCGAAGGTAAGAAGATTAAAGTGCAGGAAAACAAAGCAAATTATAAAATTTCCCTTTTTGATGAATGTGATGTGAAAAAAAAAAATATTAGGGAAAAAATGCATATAAGGAATTGCCAATTTGATAATTGAGAAATTAAAGTCATACTAATAATTTCTATGTAACAGATAGGAAAAAGTAAGTTTACTGCTAACAGAAGGCAAAAAAAAAAAAGATCTACTGACATTTGGACAAAACTACGGTGAGTTTTGACTAAGGGCATTAAAGGGTTTTTCAGTCTGCATGTAAACTGTGCGCGATCATTCAGGGGTACTACAATCCTTAAAGTTCGCATTACAATGAACTCTCCTCGTACAAACAAAAGATACACACACTTTTCAATGTATATATACATGTCGGAAAGTTGAATGATGCTTTATAGTGGTAATTAGAAGGGCAGGGAAAATCCATCGTCAGGGTCCGTCTGAAGTGAAGTTTCAAGTTTTTTGAATATCGTTGATCTATCTGTACTTCTTGAACCTTAATGGTAATTCTTGGCATTTTGGCATTATTTTCTGTTATTTGACAGTGCACTGGGATGGTTTGGTTATTTGGATCAAAAAATTAAATTTTCCTGTGAATCGTTATTGTTGGTCGTATTTCTTGGTAGTTTTTGTGGAAACCGTACTTTTTTTTTTTCATTAAATGGTAAATTGGGATGGTTTAGTACTGCCGCATATTAGTTTGGTGTAATGACACGTAACTTAAATGACCTCTAAGAACATTAAATTTTGTGTATCTATTGCTGATACAAAAGACATTTGCGGGTTTAAGTACGGTCATATATCCTACCACTAGGATTATTATCATTATTATTATTATTATTATTATTATTATTATTATTAGTAGAGTATTTGATAGTATGTAGTATAGTTAGTATTGCTATTAAAGAGAAGGAGCAAAACCCCAAAAAGGTCTGAAAAGGAAATCAGGTTTTTGAAAAATGGAGGGGAAGATATGCTCGAAACCCAAAACTAAGAACACCCATTAGTACAAAGGGAGCCCACGTAAACACTTGTTGCTCACTGCCCCTTTGCCTCTCTGTTTTTTTTTTGCTTAAATATTGATGACTATGGAAGGATCTTTTTCCAAAAAAAATTGGAGCTGTTACAATATGGGTCAAACCGAAGGCTCCCTTTCCCAAGCCTGAATGACCTCCTTCATTTAGCGTTGCTTTTGAAAAATTAATAAAAATAATAAAAATAATAATAATAAAAATAATAAAATAATAATAAAATAAATTTAATAATATAATAAAAAAAAAATAAAAATAATAACAGTAAATAAAAATAATAAAAATAAAATAATAATAATAATAATAATAAAATAAAAATTAATAATAAAAATTAATAATAAAAAAAATAATCCAATTTAAAACCCCACAACTTTTTCCCCAGTAAATTTCAAAAAACAATGCTGGTTTATAGTTGTTTAATTTGTGATTTCTCGTCTGTCTGTCGTCTCTTCTCCTCTCCTCTTCTCTCTCTCTCTCCCCTTCTCTCTCTCTCTTCTCTCTTTTTTTTTTTTTTTTTTCTTATTTCTTCTCTCTCTCTTCTCTCCCCCTCTTCTCTCTCTCTCTCTCTCTTCTTCCTCTCTCTCTCTCCCCTCCTCCCCCTCTCCTCTCTTCTTCTTCTCTCTGACTCTCCCTCCCCTCCCCCCACTAGAAAAAAAATCCCCAACCCCTTTTCCCGCTGCTATGGGGTGAGATAAAGGAGGGTAAAAAATTTTGCGGAATGTGAAAAAAGGGGGGCCCTTTTGGCATAAAAAGAGTGCAGACACACCCAGGACGAGGGTTTGTAGGGCCGGGGGGAATATCATCTGAAATTGTTTTCCTGTGGGCATTTATAAAAAAAGTTTTCAGAAGAATTTCCCGTCGGGGAGGGGATTTGTCCTAAAATTTTTGCACTCCTCCTTTTCCCTTTGGGTTTCAGATCTGATTGATCCCATTTCCTATGCGCTGTTTTGACCCCTTAGATTTAGCTTCCCGTTGAGATAAATAAATGGTGTGGCAGATCCACATTGATGTTAAAATTTTCAAAGGAAAACCTAAATATTACAGTCCTAGGAAAGGGAAAAGTATTGGGGTAAGATCCGGGGGGGGGGACGGTAACACCATTTCATGGATAAAGAACCCTTCCCAGCTATGGTACCCCTTTTGGAAAGGGTTTTAAAATGACAAAAACAATATAACGATCATTAAGATATTAATCCGCTAATGGGGGGTGATCTTGCTTTTTATGATCTTTTTTAACTTCCTGTCGGGAAATTTTTTTTTTTTAAAAGGGTTTTTTGATTTCTTAACATTTGTATATTTCGTTTGTGACTTATTTGCCCACACTGAAATTTTTTTGGAATAATTACTTTTCACTTTTTTATGCACTTTGTTTAACGGTTGTCTCTTTCAGGTTTTAATAAGTAAAAAAAAATTTAATTAATTTGTTTTATTTTTCAGTTTAAATTTTTTAAAATTTAAAATTTTTTTCAAGATTTTTGTCAAGCTTTAGAGAATGTCTTAAAGATTCCATGTCTACTAGGGAGTGTCTCAAGGCCCCATGACTGTGAAGGAAAGTGTGTAAAGGATTGTCGAAGGTTGAATTTTCCCTGGTCTAAAGCTTTATTTTCTTTTTTCCCTTTTAAAGTCTTTGCAATTTTTTTTTTTTTCTATGTTTTACATCCCTTTTTTTCCTTGTCGTCTAAAGGTAAAGACTCGGGTTTGTTGGGTATACATTCTGTGTATGGGTAGAGAGAATAAAATTGAGTCAAGCAAGAACACAGAGGTTTATAAAATGTACAGGGGATTTTCCACAATTGCGTCAGTAGACCTATACCAGAATGAAAATATGAAAAAACATTTTATTATTATTATTTTTTTATTATAACTGGCCGATTCCCACCAGGCAGGGGGCCCGAAAAAGAAAATTTTCACATCTTTCACTCCTCACTGTCTTGCCAGAAGGGGGGGTTTTTTACACTAAGTTTTTAAACTGAAAACATTAACACCCCTCCTTCAGAGTGGGAACCTGTATTTCCCCATCTCCGGGATCAATTTCCGCCTCCCTTTTTCCCTAAACCCCCCTTCTAAATGTTACTTTGCTCACACCCAACAGACGTCAATATTAAAAACCATTTTTTTCCATTCACCCCTAACAAACACGTTCACCAAGCCTGTGGAAGCCAAGCCCCTCGCACACAAAACCCCCTTTACCCCCCCCCCTCCACCTTTAAAGGGCCGCCCCCTACCCCCCCTTCCCCCCACTACGATGATCACTCTTGAAGTCCTTTTTTCGCTCCATTTCTCTAATCCCCAACCACCTCAAAAACCCTTCCCACCCCTCTGGAAACAGTTTTGGTAACCCCGACCCCTCCTAATTCCAAACTACGAAAAAGTCCAAAATACGGAACGTTTTTTCACTCAACACATTTCATTAAGCCCTGACTTTAAATTATCTGCTAGAGCAAAACCGTGTTGAAGTTAAATGTTTTTCTGACACTGTATCGTTTTTTTACAAGGGACGATTTTCCCCCCACTTTTAAAAGGCTGATCAAGTCCTTGAACTAAAAAATTTTTTTCCAAAATGTGTGTTTTGTGTGTGTGTGGTGTGGTGTGGTTTTGTTGTGTGTTGTGTTGGTGTTGTGTGGTGTGTGTGTGTGGTGTGCGTGTGTGTGTGACTCACCTATTTTTGGTTGCGGGGTCGAGTCATAGTCCTGGCCCCCCCTGGCCCCCTCCTGGCCCCATATTAGCCTTTGGTATTAAATATGTATACTCAAGTACTTGTAAGGGAACCCGAAAAAGAGGGTTCTTGCCCTCGACTTTGACCCTTCCCGGTTTTTTGTGTGATTTGCGAGACTAGCCTGGTTTATTTTTTTTTTTAAATTTTAGGCATGTTTCGATTTTTTCCTTCATTGACCTCTTCCCCCCGAAGAATTTATTTTTTCTTCTCTTGGGTTATTAAATATTAAATTTCCCACGAATTTTTATTTCCCCCTTTTGTGGTGTGCGTATCTGTCTGTTGTGTAATTTTTATGTTGTGTATATATGTGTTAAATGTGTGTTTTTCTTCAGTCACGTTATTCGCACAGTTATCATTATCTTCAATAAAAACTAATCCCAAAAAAAATCTCTTCAAGCTGACCGTCCCCTTACCTTCATGCCGGGTACAAACCACCTAAAGAATCCCGATGTCACATGTGCCTTTTTCTGAGGCCCGGGTACAAGCCACCGCAGTGAGTGCAAAAGCAGCCGCGCAATGCTATTAGAAATTAAAGAGTTTTGCTATGCTTTTCGAGGCATGCACCCAGGGGAAAACCCCGGGGAATTCCCCCTTTGCCCCGGGATTCTCTCAGTGTTTCATTAGGATCAGGGTCGGGGCAAATGGGGAAGGGCTTGCCCCCTGGGGTGGGGGTTTCCTGAATTACTGGAGGGGGTTCCCGGGTGAACGCCCCCCTCCCGTCCTTGACCAGGGTTTGGGGGAAACGGGGTGATCAACCCGGCTGTTACTCCTGTGCACGTAGTCCAAATACAAACCACATCTAGTCCCCTTTTGTTATTATTCAATTTACGTTTTTTTTTCTGCTTTCTTTCTTTTCTCCAATTTATATTTTTGGTTATTTTTTTTTTAAATCGCCCGTTTGGTTTTTTTAATATTTGTTTTTTCCATTTTTCCCTTTCCCTCCCCCCCCCCCTGTTTGTATGCATGACCGGTTCTTTTCCTCCCCCTCCTTCTCCCAAAACTTTTCCCCAACCACCGCCCCAACAAAAACCCCAGCAAAAACAACCCACCCCCCACCTATCAAACAAACCCCCCCATAAACCCTCCTTCAACCCCCAAACCCCCCCCAAATGCTTCCCCATATAAACAAAAAAAACTACCACTATCTAAAGCAACCACATTTCCACATAAAAAACCAAACACCAATAAAGGGTCAAATGTCACCACGTCTAACAGCAAGAAAAACCACCCAACCCAAAACAGCACCACCATTAAAAAACAAAATCATCACCATAAAAGCGAAGAAAAAAAGGCCAATACGGGAAAACGGGAAAACAAAACAAATGGGCCGCACATAAGAGAGGAGCTTCCCACGACGAAATGGGTTTTCGACTTTGACTTTTTTAAAAAAAGTCGCACAAACGTTATTTGTGTTTTTTAAACGGTCAGAGTCGGATCGTTACGTCGTCGAAATTTCCAAAGTGCGGTTTTATTTTTTGTATCATAAAAAGAAAACGTCCCCAAACATCAACCTTAAACCTCACACAACGGGAAACATCCACCAACAACCCCAAATTTAACACCATAAGCACGTAAAATTCCCCTTTACCACAAACCACCGCAAACAATACCACCCCAAAAATTCCGAAAACCCAAAAATTCTACCATCACTACCACCCCCAAAACAAGACCCTAACCCCCATAATTATCTTTTTTGGAAAAATTTTTTAAATTTCACCCCTGAAAAGGGCCCAAGCATCAACAGCGGGCCCATCGGGGTTGATTGAAGTACTTTTGTCAATTATTTCAATTTTTTTGGAAAAGAAAAAGTTGCCCCATTTCTTCCTCTGATTTTAAAAAATATTTTTCCAATTTTCTTCCTGTTTTTTTAAAAACTCTCCATTCTTTCCATGGTTCTAAATATTTCTTTCTTTTTTTCCCTCCTTTTTGAAAGCTATCAAATTCCCTTCGTTCTCACTGACAACTATTCTTCCTCTGGTCATTAAAAAACATTAATTAATGTGAGAACAGCTGCAAAATAATAGTGACTTCGAGGTTATGTATTGATTAGGAGGCGGTTCATGACAGACTGTGTCTGGCTAATTGGAAAGATTTCTTTGAAAAGTAAGAAAATATTAACGAAAATATCAGTTGTTTTCCGGTCGAGCACACTAATGAACTCGAATTACCAACGCAGGTCGTCGGCCACTTCCTGAATAAATTTAAACTAAATCCTCTTTATGGGTTATTGAAAACTAGTTTAAACTATTGTAAATGAGTAAAATTTGACCAAATATACGGAAGAAAAACAGGCCGCCGAACGCAAAAACGAGTTTTTTCTCAGTGTATAGCTTTATCGAGTCAAACACACCAAGCTCATGACTGAATAATGATGTCTCAGCTCAGTCTCAACGGAAGTGAGCATCTTGGTGTCCATAACACAAATATAGAGTCTGACGATGCAACTGATACCGAGAAACAAAGAAGAAAACGGAGAGAAATCAATATTATGGCTTATTATCCATATTATAAATCCGTATTATGGCTTATTATCCATGTTACAAATCCATATTATGACTTATTATCCACATTATAAATCTATATTTTAGATTTTTTCCAGATTTTAAGTCCTTATTTCGACTTATTATCAATATTATAAATTCATATTATGGCTTATTATCCATATTATAAATTCATATTATGGGTTATTGTCAGGTTTACCATTATTTTAAAATATAATAAAAAGCCCACCTTATTTTGGGAGAATGGCTTGCACTACAGAATTAAGAATTTTCATGCAGTGTAGCTGCCTGAAGCTTTGATAGGAAACTGATAAACTTTGTTAGTCTTATTTCAATATCTGCGTATGCTACCCTATAAAATATCCTTTGTTGATCATTTTATGTAAAATTTGGGAGATGAAACGGACCGAAAACTCCATAAATCTCGTATAAATGGGCAGTTTTACTGTGACGTCAAAGACGGCAAGGTAAAATTATTGAAATCCAGGGGGAAGGGATGGTTTTTCTCCATCTACGTAGGTTCAAAGCCAAATCGTACTTACCTAAACCCAGTACAGCCGTCACCTAAGACCTTATTCCCTCCCGTCCTTATATTTTACTTGTCTTTTGTATGGCTTAATAAAATTCCTGGTCGACGAAACCCTTTTTCTTTCAGTCGATCCAAGACTGTTTATGAAGTTGCGACAGACATGATGATGATGATGATGATGATGATGATTTATCACGAACTAAAACATCGTTTAAAGATCCCTCTCAAAATTGTGTTTAGTTGGGCATAAAAATTCAAGATAATAATAAACATATTTTAATTAACGATGACGTTCTATAAATATGTTAGGATATACTTTTTATATCATTATAGTCATGTGGACGATAATGGGTCGACGATAATGATGCAAGTGATAATAGATAGTGAGTTACATGGAAAACATTATCTTTATTAAAGATTGTCTTTGAGAAAGTACAAAAATCGATATCATTTGAATAGGAACAAGAAATTGCTATATGTGGACGGAAAACAAATTGTATATAACATCCGATATTCTAACCAAGCAGTAGATTAGTCAGTTAAATAAAGACAAGATATTCCTTCAAATGAATAGATTATTATTATTATAATCAAAAAGAAGCGCTAAGCCACAAGGACTATACAGCGTCAAATGAATAGAAAGAACAAACGGCATCTGGCAGGCTAGCCACCCATTTAGTCCGTCAACCAGCCATATAGTCGCCAGCTAGCCAGGCATCCATCAACTAACCACTCAGCTGTCTAATCTCTAAATCATCAGCAAGCTTTCAGCAAAGCATGGTGCTCTACGACAGCGTGATGATAAAGTCTGGCTTGTGTGGCGGTATTGGTCTATTAACTATCCTATCGTTATTTACGGTATCAGTATCAAGTACAGCATCAAGATCTTGAGGAAACGAGCCTGAATACTTGCGCCGAATAACCCACACGAGTTTCGTAAGCAAGACACAGTCCACTAGTCTTCGCTGTAAGACAATCGCTGCCTTAGGTACATAAATTTTTTTTATCGCATTATTAACCCCGAAGAGTTAATCCAGATATACCGAAGACAGCGAAGCAGTGTGTTTCTATTAGATCTTCCATAAGATGCGATTCACAGGAGGCGACTAACTCTTCGGTACACATTGCCTGTTAGTTGAAGTGGAAGAGAAGTTGCAAGGTAATTAGTCCATACATCTCGTTTCTAGACGGGAATTCGGGTGTCCTTGGCGACAAGACGAACTCTCTACTACCAAGGCAGGTTAGTCCAAGTCACGACCAGCACACACCGAGGTGTGGTTCCCGAGCCTTGGGGTTTCAGCCAGCGATTATATGCGTCCCGTGTGTCATACGGGAGACTTGTTTACACGACGCTGAGAGCTACTTGCGACCCACGTAACTCCTTCCCTTCATTTCCGTGTCGCTGTCGTCTTGCGTTTCTCCCCTCGCATTCTCTTTTTTCCCTCCCCTTCTTTCTAGTGAGTGTGTTTTCGTCAGCTGGATGCTGCAACCTTGTTCCTCTTGCTTTGAATCCCGTCCTGCCTCTTCTTCATTCTACATTACGACACCATTAGGAAAATTACAGTTTTTGATCTTTAAAAATTTTTAAAATTCTGGTTCGAATAATTTTCTCCTCTACCTCATTCTCTCCCTCTTATTCTTCCTACTATTTCTCGTTTTCATATTCTCATGTCTGCTCTTCTTCTTCTTTCTTCCTTTTTTCTTCTTCTTTTCTTCCCTCTTTCTTCTTTTTTC
>NW_026465438.1:0-10031 GCF_026875155.1 Cherax quadricarinatus
TAGTCGAACTAATTTCCTATAGATATAACTGGTGCTCGATGGCCCACCAGAGTTGAGTGACCAGTTCTCTTGTTCCTCATTTTTCTCCGTGAAATTCGTAGCTATATTAAATCTGTCGATTGCGTTCTTTTAGCTTCAGTTTTGGACGAAATTTCCAAGAGCCATTGATTACAGGAAGAAAAAGTCGTAAGAACAGAAGTTGGGCACAAGATATAGAGATTCAATATTTAGAAAAGCCTAACGAAGGCTCATATTTATTTAATAAATAACAGAGGTAATCTTATCATAATACAACATGAGATCATGTTGATATAACAACCTCAATGTCAGGAAAAGAATGGAAGGTTAGGAAGAGGTTCGTAGATGAGAAAATGGCAGAAATGAGTTTCAGAAAATCAACACAAGACTCATATTTTTTTTTTAACGTCCTGGCTTAGCTTACTGCAAGTTTGACGGGATGATGTGAGGGTGTATGATGCTGTATGAGAGTGTATGAGGCTGTATGAGGCTGTTATGACTCTGTATGAGGTTGTATGAGGCTGTATGAGGCTGTATGAGGCTGTATGAGAGCTGCAGCTGTACTCAGATTCAGAGTTTTGTGGAAGTCTCTTGTAATGAGAGTCATTGATGTAAAACAAAAACCTGAAATCTGTGTAGCAAATATAATGCAGATGTCTCACGAAATCGTAATAACACGATTGAAAATAAACCATGGTAGCTTTACGACTCACTTGCCGCGAGTTCGAGTCCCACCCCTACTGTGGTTTATAACGTAGATATGTCTTAGGATCTGCTTAAGGAAATACATCGTATAAAATAAATTGTTTATTCATTCAGCAAATCTGGAAATAACACTGAACGTTTCATTTACTAAAAAATTTTGCTGTCTTTCTAAATTCATACATTTTACCCCAGACTATTTTACATTCTTCCAGTTAAAGTTACGAAGACACAACTCTTTCGGTACTCTGGGAAACTATATAAATAATGAATCAGCTGTTGTCCCAGGACTAGTGTTGGTGTTTTGTTAACAACATTTCCTCGTCAACAATATTTTACTTCAATGTCCTTTTTAATTTGTTTCCTTGAAGCCCCAAAAATGCTTTTGAATAGAAGATCAATTAAAGCTCCATGCAAAACAAAACACGATTAAATTGGTGTGTGTGTGTGTGTGTGTGTGTGTACTCACCTAATTGTGGTTGCAGGGGTCGATTTATAGATCCTGGTCCCGCCTCTTCAATGGTCGCTACTAGATCCACTCTTTCCCTGCTCCATGACTTTATCATACCTCTACTTAAAGCTGTGTACGTGTGTGTGTTCACGTATATGTGGTACAGGGATGGATGTACAGGTCATCTCTGCATCACCTACACCATTGAGTTACCTAAAGTAAGCCAGGGGCACAGTAAATGTTGCCGTGGTCACCTATAAAGCCATCATCTCACCTCATGTTCCTCAGTCCGTCTTCTTAACCATACACATCATGTCACTGTTGTAAAAACAGTCAAGTGGTTGATAACTGATGGTACCTTGAATTATGACGATTTTTCTGACAGCGTGGACATTGCTGCCTGTGTTCTGTCCCCTCGCTGACTTCTTTTATCGCTGTTTTATCTTATATTTAGAGTTTTTACTTTGTGGTGTATTATATCTCGTTATTTTTTTATGACAGAGGACACCCTAACCTTACCTAACCTAACCTCACGTAATTTAGAAATTTACTGAAAAAACCTACGTGATGAATAATGTTCACTGGTGGGGGAGGTTGGCAACGTGTGTTGCTACAACTTAAAGTCAGCACCTGATCTTTGGTTTACGTGCGGTCAGCAGTAACAGCCTGGTTGATCATGCCCTGATCCACCGGGAGGCCTTGTCAAGGACTGGGCAGCGGGGGCGTTGACCCCGGAACACCCTCCAGCTAGACCTGTCTCATAGTTGTACTCTCGGTCACCAGTTAAGAACACTTTCATTGCTGCTATGGAACTAATGTAAAGTATAAGTGTCTTGGCACACAAATTATCGATAAGTGTCTTTGACAACCATCGAAAGAGATGCACCTTCAGTATAAATACACATTACCAGTCATGTTACGTCAGTGTTGACATTATGCTACACATTACCAGTCATGCTACTGTCAGTGTTGACAGTATACTACACATTACCAGTCATGTTACGTCAGTGTTGACAGTATACTACACATTACCAGTCATGTTACGTCAGTGTTGACATTATACTACACATTACCAGTCATGCTACGTCAGTGTTGACAGTATACTACACATTACCAGTCATGCTACGTCAGTGTTGACAGTATACTAACACATTACCAGTCATGCTACATCACTGTTGACAGTATTCTCTCCCCACACACACTCGAGCAAGCATGGAACAAGCGCTCGGGACAGTTACAGGTAATTCTTGAGTTGTGATTGGTCCGACGTGTCACTTTAGATTTCTGAGTGGCCTAGAAGGTGCTGGGATGGTAGCCGAGGAGAGTAGATCAGGAGGACCTCACAAAACAACATAAACCTTGGCGTCAGTCATTGGAGTTCTTCCCACCGATGATAGTCGCTTGTGACACCTCCGTAATTTATCGATTTGAGGAAAATAGATATATACGCAGTAAATGGTATCAACTTTGATAATAGATACCGACAAATTGGAAAGCAAATACTAAGACATATTTATTAGAAAATATTTCGGTCTTGGTATTTACATAGGCTTTTTCTAAACTCTTAAATCATACGTCATAAAAATCACTTTATAAAAATATACGTTATTAAAAATGTTATAAAAATACTTTGCAAAATATACGTTATAAAATCTACGTCCAAACCATACGTTAAAAACTTACGTTAGAAGACACTGACTGGGAGTGAAGGTAAGCAGTTATCATTGAAACTGTTGAATGATGGGTAAAAGTGTTTTCTTTCTTGGGTTACCTGCCTTGGTGGGAGGCGGCTGACGTGTTTAAAATAAATAAATGTTGTTGAGGTGGTTCGGGCATGTAGAGAGAATGGAGCGAAACAGAATAACTTTAAGAGTGCATCAGTCTGTAGTGGAAGGAAGGCGGGGTAGGGGTCGGCCTAGGAAAGGTTGGAGGAGGGGGTAAAGGAGTTTGTGTGCGAGGGGCTTGGACTTCCAGCAGGCATGCGTGAGCGTGTTTGATAAATGAATTGAGACAAATGTTTTTAATACTTGACGTGCTGTGGAGTGTGAGCAAAGTAACATTTATGAAGGGTTCAGGGAAACCGGCAGGCCGGACTTGAGTCCTGGAGATGGGAAGTACAGTGCCTGCACTCTGAAGGAGGGTGTTAATGTTGCAGTTTAAAAACTGTAGTGTAAAGCACCCTCTGGCAAGACAGTGATGGAGTGAATGATGGTGAAAGTTCTTCTTTTTCGGGCCACACCCTGCCTTGTGGGAATCGGCCAGTGTGTTAATAAATAATATAATAATATATAATATATATATATATATATATAATATATATTATATATAATATATAATATATATATTATATATATATATATATATATATATATATATTATGTTATATTATTCACATTCTAAACATGTGCCTTAATGCTCTAATATATTGGTAATGATTGTGGAAAGTGGACTGGGATATATATTGAGGTGTGTGATGTATAACTGCGAATGGAGAATTAAATGTTATATAAATAATGAAGGAGGTATATCACATGATTTATGAATGGAGGAGTCGAGTTACAGCTTCTGGCTGTGTGTGTAGGGGGGAGGTCTGTCTTCCAATTTACTGTTCCGTCAACGGCGTCTCTGTCTGGCTAGATGTGCTACTTTCCAGCCTAGACCGTCAATATTCCTTCAGAAACTTTACTTCCCCGTCACCAGAATCGTTGTCCAGCGTAATACCTCATTGACCTAAAAAAAAAATGTAACTTCTCCCCCGAAGAGTAACTTTCCTCCCAAAAGTGACTCTCGTCCTCCGAGGCCAGACAACCAAACACACTCCATCGCCGCGCTGTTGTTGTCAACAGAACAACAGTGATACAGCTGTGTCAGATATGATCTCTAGTGTCGGTATTAATTTCATACCAGCAATTATGCTGTTTGCAAATTAGTTATTACTAACGGAAACGAACTGGGATGAATTAGTTTCACTATCCATTAAAAGTTAAGAGATCAATTCCAGCTGTTCCATTTAGATCAGTATAAATAACAAAAAGGCACAATACCGTGACTGGAACCATACACAAATAACCCGCACATAGAAGAGAGAAGCTTACGACGACGTTTTGGTCCAAGTCGGACCGAAACGTCGTCATAAGCTCCTTTCTTCTATGTGCGGGTTTATTGTGTATAGATCAGTAATAAATTTAGAGTGAATTTTGCATTTATATGAAAAGAACGAAAATTGCTTCTGAATTAGACTAAATTAAAATCGGACTATAGTGACTATAATGATTGCTTTTGAAATAATCATAATTGACTACAAAAAGATGCTTAATTATAGTTAGGTATCACAGAAGAGAAAATCTTTCGAGTGACTCAGAATTTTTCTTTGATTTCGCTAATCCTGGAGAACTCTCAACCTGATTAGAATTGAATTTTAAACTCACGTGTACGCGAACGAGAACCAGATTTTAGGAACAACTGGCAAGTGCAGGTGAGTAGTGTAATCAGTCCCGTTACACTTGGGGGTTTATCAGGGGGATGGGATGTTTTCCAGGAGCTCCGAGTTTTTTCTCTGGTGGGAAAGAGAAGTTCCAGAGCTGTGTGTCTGGCGTTATCCCAGAGCGATTTTGTGGAGCTGTTTTCTGGGGGATGTTTTCTGGAGGAGCTGTTTTCAGGGGGGATTTTTCTGGAGGAACTGTTTTCTGGGGGATTTTTTCTGGAGGAGCTGTTTTCTGGGGCTGTTTTCTGGGGCTGTTTTCTGGAGAAGCTGTTTTCCCGGGGGCTATTTTCTGGAGGGGCTGTTTTCTGCGGGTCAGTTTTCTGGAGGAGCTGTTTTCTGGGGGCTGTTTTTCTGGGGCTGTTTTCTGGGGGCTGTTTTTTTGAGGGCTGTTTTCCGGGGGGCTGTTTTCTGGAGGGGCTGTTTTCTGGGGGCAGTTTTGGGGGGGCTGTTTTATGGGGGGGCAGTTTTTTGGGGGCTATTTTTCTAGAGGGATTGTTTTCTGGGGGTGAAGAGAAGTCCCAGAGCTGTGCGTCTGGCGTTATCCCAGAGCGATTTTGTGGGGCCGTTTTCTGAGGACGCTGTTTTCTGGGGGCTGTTTTTCGGCGGGGGCTGTTTCCTAGAGAGGCTGTTTTCTGGAGGGCTGTTTTCTGGAGGGGCTTTTTCTGGAGGGGCTGTTTTCTGGAGGGGCTGTTTTCTGGAGGGGCTGTTTTCTGGAGGGCTGTTTCTGGAGGGGCTGTATTCTGGAGGGGCTGTTTTCTGGAGGGGCTGTTTTCTGGAGGGGCTGTTTTCTGGAGGGGCTGTTTTCTGGAGGGGCTGTTTTTGGAGGGGCTGTTTTCTGGAGGGCTGTTTTCTGGAGGGGCTGTTTTCTGGTGGGGCTGTTTTCTGGAGGGGCTGTTTTCTGGAGGGGCTGTTTTCTGGAGGGGCTGTTTTCTGGAGGGCGTTTTCTGGAGGGGCTGTTTTCTGGAGGAGCTGTTTTCTGGGGGCTGTTTCTTGCGGGATGTTTTTTTTGAGAGGGGGCTGTTTTCCGTGGGCTGTTTTTTTCTGGGGGCTGTTTTTTTCTGGGGGCTGTTTTCTGGGGGCTGTTTTTTTTGCGGGGGGCTGTTTTTTGCGGGGGCTGTTTTTTTGGGGCTATTTTTTGGGGCTATTTTCTAGAGGGATTGTTCTCTGGGGTGAAGAGAAGTCCCAGAGCTGTGCGTCTGGCGTTATTCCAGAGCAATTTTGTGGGCCGTTTTCTGAGGACGCTGTTTTCTTGGGGCTGTTTTCGGGCGGGGGCTGTTTCCTAGAGGGGCTGTTTTCTGGAGGAGCTGTTTTCTGTAGGAGCTGCTTTCTGGAGGAGCTGTTTTCTGGGGGGCTGTTTCTTGGGGGATATTTTTCTGAGAGGGGGCTGTTTTCTTGGGCTGTTTTTCTGGGGTCTGTTTTTTGGGGGGACTGTTTTTCTGATAGCTGTTTTCTAGGGGGCTGTTTTTTGGGGCTGTTTTCTGAGAGCTGTTTTCTGGGGCTGTTTTCTGGGGGCTTTTCTTCAGGGGGCTGTTTCTCTGGGGCAGTTTTTCTGAGGGAGCTGTTTTCAGGGTCTGTCTTCTGGAAGGTTTTTCTGGGGGCTGCTTTTTGGGGGATGTTTTTCTGAGAGAGGGGCTGTTTTCTGGGGACTGTTTTCTGGGGGTTTTCTGTAAGCGCTGTTTCCTGGGTTTTTCTGAAAGCGCTGTTTTCTGTGCGGTTATTTCTGGAGCTGTTCTCTGGGAGCTGTTTTTCTGGGCTGTTTTTGTGGGGGAATTTTTCTGAGAAGCTGTTTTCTAGGGGCTGTTTTTTGGGGGCTGTTTTCTCAGGGAGCTGTTTTCTGGGGCTGTTTTCTGGGGCTTTTCTTCAGGGGGCTGTTCTCTGAGGCAGTTTTTCTGAGGGAGCTGTTTTCAGGGGTCTGTCTTCTGGAGGGTTTTTCTGGGGTTTGTTTTCTGGGGGTTTGTTTTTCGGGGGCTGTTTTCTGGGGGCTTTTTTCTAGAGCTGTTTTCTGGGGAGCTGTTTTTCTGAGAGGGCTGTTTTTTCTGGAGGGCTGTTTTTCTGGAGGGGCTGTTTTTCTGGGGGGTGAAGAAAAGTATCAGAGCTGTGCGTCTGAAGTTATTCCAGAGCGATTTTGTGGGGCTGTTTTCTGGAGGGGCTGTTTTCTGGAGGGGCTGTTTTCTGGAGGAGCTGTTTTCTGGAGGAGCTGTTTTCTGGAGGAGCTGTTTTCTGGAGGAGCGTTTTCTGGGGGGCTGTTTCTTGGGGATATTTTTCTGAGAGGGGCTGTTTCTTGGGCTGTTTTCCGGGAGTTTTCTGGAAGCGCTGTTTTCTGGGGTTTTCTGGAAGCGCTGTTTACTGGCGGTTATTTTCTGGAGCTGTTCTCTGGGGCCTGTTTCTGGGGCTGTTTTTTCTGGGGGTCTGTTTTTTGGGGGGACTGTTTTTCTGATAGCTGTTTTCTAGGGGGCTGTTTTTTGGGGGCTGTTTTCTGAGAGCTGTTTTCTGGGGGCTGTTTCTGGGGGCTTTTCTTCAGGGGCTGTTTCTCTGGGGCAGTTTTTCTGAGGGAGCTGTTTCAGGGGTCTGTCTTCTGGAGGGTTTTCTGGGGGGCTGCTTTTTGGGGGATGTTTTTCTGAGAGGGGGCTGTTTTCTGGGGGACTGTTTTCTGGGGTTTTCTGTAAGCGCTGTTTCCTGGGGTTTTCTGAAAGCGCTGTTTTCTGTGCGGTTATTTTCTGGAGCTGTTCTCTGTGGGAGCTGTTTTCTGGGCTGTTTTTGTGGGGGAATTTTTCTGAGGAAGCTGTTTTCTAGGGGGCTGTTTTTTGGGGCTGTTTTCTCAGGGAGCTGTTTTCTGGGGGCTGTTTTCTGGGGGCTTTTCTTCAGGGGCTGTTCTCTCTGAGGGCAGTTTTTCTGAGGGAGCTGTTTTCAGGGGTCTGTCTTCTGGAGGGTTTTCTGGGGGTTTGTTTTCTGGGGGTTTGTTTTCGGGGGGCTGTTTTCTGGGGGGCTTTTTTCTAGAGCTGTTTTCTGGGGAGCTGTTTTTCTGAGAGGGCTGTTTTTCTGGAGGGGCTGTTTTTCTGGAGGGGCTGTTTTTCTGGGGGTGAAGAAAAGTATCAGAGCTGTGCGTCTGAAGTTATTCCAGAGCGATTTTGTGGGGCTGTTTTCTGGAGGGCTTGTTTTCTGGAGGGCTGTTTTCTGGAGGAGCTGTTTTCTGGAGGAGCTGTTTTCTGGAGGAGCGTTTTCTGGGGGGGCTGTTTTCCTGGGGGGCTGTTTTCTGGAGGGGCTGTTTTCTGGGGCTATTTTTTTGGGGGCTGTTTTTGGGAGGGTTGTTTTCAGAAGGGTTGTTTTATTGGAGCTGTTTTCTGGAGGGCTGTTTTCTGGAGGAGCTGTTTTCTTGGAGGGCTGTTTTCTGGAGGGGCTGTTTTCTGGAGGGGCTGTTTTCTGGAGGGCTGTTTTCCTGGAGGAGCTGTTTTTCTGGAGGGGCTGTTTCTGGAGGAGCTGTTTTCTGGAGGGCTGTTTTCTGGAGGAGCTGTTTTCTGGAGGGGCTGTTTCCTGGAGAGGGTGTTTCCTGGAGGAGCTGTTTCCTGAGGAGCTGTTTCCTGGAGGAGCTGTTTCTGGAGGAGCTGTTTCCTGGAGGAGCTGTTTCCTGGAGAGCTGTTTCCTGGAGGAGCTGTTTCCTGGAGGAGCTGTTTCCTGGAGGAGCTGTTTCCTGGAGGAGCTGTTTCCTGGAGGAGCTGTTTCCTGGAGGAGCTGTTTCCTGGAGGAGCTGTTTCCTGGAGGAGCTGTTTCCTGGAGGAAGCTGTTTCCTGGAGGAGCTGTTTCCTGGAGGAGCTGTTTCCTGGAGGGACTGTTTCCTGGAGGGACTGTTTTCTGGAAGAGCTGTTTCCTGGAGGGGCTGTTTCCTGGAGGGGCTGTTTCCTGGAGGGCTGTTTCCTGGGAGGGGCTGTTTCCTGGAGGGGCTGTTTCCTGGAGGGGCTGTTTCCTGGAGGGGCTGTTTCCTGGAGGGGCTGTTTCCTGGAGGGGCTGTTTCCTGGAGGGGCTGTTTCCTGGAGGGGCTGTTTCCTGGAGGGGCTGTTTCCTGGAGGGGCTGTTTCCTGGAGGAGCTGTTTCCTGGAGGAGCTGTTTTCTGGAGGATCTGTTTTCTGGAGGATCTGTTTTCTGGAGGATCTGTTTTCTGGAGGATCTGTTTTCTGGAGGATCTGTTTTCTGGAGGATCTGTTTTCTGGAGGATCTGTTTTCTGGAGGATCTGTTTTCTGGAGGATCGTTTTTCTGGAGGATCTGTTTTCTGGAGGATCTGTTTCTGGAGGATCTTTTCTGGAGGATCTGTTTCCTGGAGGATCTGTTTCCTGGAGGATCTGTTTCCTGGAGGATCTGTTTTCTGGAGGATCTGTTTTCTGGAGGATCTGTTTTCTGGAGGAGCTGTTTTCTGGAGGGACTGTTTTCTGGAGGGACTGTTTTCTGGAGGGACTGTTTTCTGGAGGAGCTGTTTTCTGGAGGGACTGTTTTCTGGAGGGGCTGTTTCCTGGAAGAGCTGTTTTCTGGAGGAGCTGTTTTCTGGAGCGGCTGTTTTCTGGAGGGGCTGTTTTCTGGAGGGGCTGTTTCCTGGAGGGGCTGTTTCCTGGAGGGGCTGTTTCCTGGAGGGGCTGTTTTCTGGAGGGGCTGTTTTCTGGAGGGGCTGTTTTCTGGAGGAGCTGTTTTCTGGAGGAGCTGTTTTCTGGAGGAGCTGTTTTCTGGAGGAGCTGTTTTCTGGAGGAGCTGTTTTCTGGGGAGCTGTTTTCTGGAGGAGCTGTTTTCTGGAGGAGCTGTTTTCTGGAGGAGCTGTTTTCTGGAGGAGCTGTTTTCTGGAGGAGCTGTTTTCTGGAGGAGCTGTTTTCTGGAGGAGCTGTTTTCTGGAGGGGCTGTTTTCTGGAGGAGCTGTTTTCTGGAGGAGCTGTTTTCTGGAGGAGCTGTTTTCTGGAGGAGCTGTTTTCTGGAGGGACTGTTTTCTGGAGCTGTTTTCTGGAGGGACTGTTTTCTGGAGGGACTGTTTTCTGGAGGGGCTGTTTTCTGGGGGAGCTGTTTTCTGGAGGAGCTGTTTTCTGGGAGGAGCTGTTTTTCTGGAGGAGCTGTTTTCTGGAGGAGCTGTTTTCTGGAGGGGCTGTTTTCTGAGGGCTGTTTTCTGGAGGGGCTGTTTTCTGGAGGGCTGTTTTTCTGGAGGGGGCTGTTTTCTGGAGGGCTGTTTTTCTGGAGGATCTGTTTCCTGAGGAGGTGTTTCCTGGAGGAGGTGTTTTCCTGGAGGGGGTGTTTCCTGGAGGTGTTTTTTTCCTGGGGGAGGTTGTTTCCGAGGAGGTTTTTCCTGGAGGAGGGGTTTCCTGGAGGAGTTTTCCTGGAGGAGGTGTTTTCCCGGGGAGGTGTTT
>NW_026465439.1:0-14447 GCF_026875155.1 Cherax quadricarinatus
ATCATAGGAAGATCTGACGGTATTCATCATCAGTACGACGCCTCTTAGGGTGACTATCAGGACAATTAATTGCAATATGGCCATGGAAACCACAATTGTAGCAAGTTTTTTGACTGTGGGTACATACATGCTACGGGAATGATGACTCTTAACACTAGCTTTGGATGATGATCGCGAGTGATTTAGATTGGGAGTTTTGGTTTAGCACAAACTAGGGGAAGTACAGAGTAGACAAAGGGTTTTGGCGTAGACTTTCATTAAAGGGAAGGGTTTTCCCCCCAGGACACAAATTATGTACAGGGATGAAGCTGCGAGGGGTCCCAAGTAGCATTTAGAGGACTAGAATTGTACACATACATTGATTCGGTGGCATTAGCTGTTTGATAACTCCGAATGCTGGCTAATTTAGAAAACCCCCTTAAAAAAGCTGGTTTATCACTATCTTTGAGGTACTTGGAATTTTGACCTGCTTTAACGAATGAGGACATTAGGTTATTTAAGCGAAGGGCAAACTCATCTAATGACTCCTCCGGCCTCAGAGCTGTACACACTAATCCTTTGAGAACGACAAAAGGATCGGTTTCTTGCACCGGTTCAAGATAGTTACAGATTAACTGTTCATAATCTTGCCACCTGGTTAGGTCTTGAAAGTCCTTGTGAAGGCTTACTCAACCCTGTAACAACTTCAGTCAGTATTACTAAGGCTGGCTCCTCATCAGGAAAATTAATATATAGAAAAAGAATAAAAACTGACAAACATAAACGCTTTATTATTTAGAAAGAAATAAAATAAAAAACATTTAAAAATATGAAATATTGATCCTATATTAAAAAGAAAATGAAAAATGAAAAATAAATATATCTAAAATCAACGCTAATAAAATATAAAATTTGGGTGTCGGTGTTGGGACACTGCGTGTTGTTGAAATCGTAGCCACTGCGATGATGGAGGAGGGTCGCAGGTGTTGGTTACAACCCACTGGCTAGTTCTTCACGTATAGCCATGATTAATCCGTCCAGATGACAGGAAAGCAGGTTTTTTTTCCACTGCAATGATGAGGGTTAAATTCCCTCCTTGCATACACAAACGGGGTAAGTGATCAGAATTTGAGACATCTCAGAACGTTAGTCCATCTCCTTCAATTCTACTCGTTGATTGGCAGGTGACCCTTTTTTTGTCATCCAAGCTGGAAAGATAGACGGGTTACCCACTGCTTAAGAAATCACTCTCCATGGTATACAATACCTAAAAGACTGGTAAATCATTACAACAGTCAACCTAGAGCAAGACTGAAAGGACTAAGTTTATTATTGGTCAAAATTTGAAGCTTTCAACCAATAAATCCACTAGAAAACAAGGCAGGCATGTACTTACAGTATGCTGGGAGCTGTGAGTCTAGTGATTACTGTTTGGACCGGAGCCCCCACACGTCACCTTCGGGGGGGAAGAAGGAGGGAAGGGATAGCGGGAGCTAGACTGACCCTACCTTAACAAGCAGCCGGCAATCAAACTATTACTTTCGGGGTGGGGAAAAAAGGCGGGAATAGCGGGAGCTGGACTTACCCTACCTTAACAAGTAGCCGGCAATGAACTATTGTTACAATATACTCCATCGCACTCCTATCTATTGAACTTTCCCTCACACCCCCGATACCAAGACTTATAGTCAAGGAGTAATAAGAAGAATAGGCGAGGAAAAGTCTACCATGTGGAAGTCGCGTAAGCAAAAAATCTTTCTACAGACTTCATGACTTAACCATAAAGAAAATAATTGGATGAATCATTGATATACACAATATGGAACTTAAAGCCTGGAGTGCCAATGTCCACCTAAAGAGGCGACTGTTGGTTCCCTTTAAAAGTTTCTAGGTATATCAAAGGTTTGTGGTCCGTTTCTAAAATGAATTCTTTTCCCAGCAAATAAAATTTAAGTTTGGAGATAACCCACACAAGTGCCAAACATTCCTTTTCTATGGTGGAGTATCTCGTTTCTGCGGGAAGGAGTTTCCGGCTTAGGAAGCATACGGGGAAAGGGGAGTACCATCATTGTATTGTAGTAACACCACACCTAAGCCAGTATTGGAGCATCAGTTCTTAAACAAAATGTTTTATTAATATCTGGAATCTTAAAAATAGGTCTTTCGAAAAGATACTTTTAATCTCATTAAACTTTTCCCGAGCTACGTCGGAAAGTTCAAGAGGTTCCTTCTCAGACTTTTTAAGGAAGTTGGATAAGATGCCTGTAAGATCGATAAGGTTCGGGTAAACTGTGAAATAAAAATTTCAAAACCCAAGAAAGCTAGCATGAGCTTCGTGGTTTTGGGAATTTAAATTCTAATAAAGCTTTGATCTTACTGGGGAGAGGCTGCAGAGAGTTATTAGAAAGTATCAGTCCAAGATATCAAATCTTGTTATACCCAAGGAAGCATTTTTCGGCTTGGCAGTGAGGCCATGTAGCGTAACCTACGCAAAACGATGTTAATGTTTGGATATGTTCGCCCCACAGGGAATGTCTTACGTAAATTTTATCAAATAAACTAAAAACCATTTGCATATTACCCACGACCTTTCTCATCATCTCACGTAGGTAGCACAGGCAGTTACCAAACCGAAGGCATAGTTCTATACTGCATCATCCTTGGTGTGTGGGAAAAAGCAGTGTACTGCTTAGAAGAAGGATCTAACATTACTTGATGATATGCCTGGCAATATTTAGAGGAAGGAAGAGCCCATAAAATTTGTGTAGATCGCTATCTATTAAGGGAAATAGGCTCAGCATCCCACCGAGTTATAGCATTAAGGCCTCTGAATCAATAGCAATCTATATGAATTATCCTCTTTTTTAACCATGACTACTGTGAGCAATATGCAGATACTGAAGTTCAATGATCTTTAGTTTTAAAAATTTTTGTCTACCTCTCGGTCAAATGCATCCCTAAGGTGAACTGGAACTGGTAAATTTTTCGTTTAAATAGGATTGTCCGTCACTAAGTCAATCTTAGGGACTCCCGTGGAGGTAACACCTGGAATATCAGTAAAAACGTCTGAAAAGTAACTCAACTTTGAAAGTAGTTCATGTCTCTTACGGTCATCCAAAGATTCATTAATATAATGTTGGTTGCGCCCGAGGGGTTCAAGATCACCAAGTCAGTAGTTCTCATCATAGTCCTAAGTTAGGGGTGTCAATTACACACACCTTAACATTCTTCATTGTCTTATCAAGTTCTGGGGAAAAAACTAAGTCAAATTATTAAGGCAGTTAACCGAATTTCTTTGGTAATATTTCTTAAGGATGTTGAATGATAAAGCTTAGGTTTCCCCTTGACTTCTATAAGTAGTCAACTTTCCCACAAATTTTTTAATACTTTATATGGACCTTTCCATGCAACTAATAATTTATTTGACTTGATAGGCAAAAGTACGAGAACTTCATCCCCTACTTTAAAACTTCTCCTCTGACTTTTGGAATCAAAATAGGTTTTGTAATGGTCCATTGACAAGCTTAGGTTTTTCGAAACTAGTCAGAGGCCCTCCTCAAGTTTGGATCTAAGGTCAAGGAGAAACTGGTAAGAAGACTGAACCTCAGAACTCACCTCCTCATTAGTCCATAAGTCATGAAGGATGGACAATGGGCCTCTGGCCTGTCTACCATAGAGAAGTTCAAAAGGTGAAAACCCCAAAGAGTCACTGGGAACTTCCCTCATGGCAAACATAGCACAGGGTAGGTAACGATGCCACTCCTTAGGTTTAAGGGAGCAAAGTTTCCTCAAAATGGACTAGAGAATCGAATGCTGGCGCTCAATCCTCCCATTACAGGTGGCCCGGTGGCCTGGTGGCTAAAGCTCCCGCTTCACACACGGGGGACCCGGTTCGATTCCCGGCGGGTGGAAACATTTCGACACGTTTCCTTACACCTGTTGTCCTGTTCACCTAGCAGCAAATAGGTACCTGGGTGTTAGTCGACTGGTGTGGGTCGCATCCTGGGGGACAAGAATAAGGACCCCAATGGAAATAAGTTAGACAGTCCTCGATGACGCACTGACTTTCTTGGGTTATCCTGTGTGGCTAACCCTCCGGGGTTAAAAATCCGAACGAAATCTCTCTCTCTTACAGCTGGGATGATAGGGTGTGGTGAAAAGAGGCTTCAGATACCAGAAGTTGGTATAGATGTTGCATTAAGTCAGATGTGAATTGTGTCCCACGGTCAGACAAAATTTCTCTAGGGATGCCCACTCTGGAGAAGATGGACAAAAGGGCTTCAGCCACCTCTGTAGTGGTTATGGTCTTTAAGGGTATGGCTTCAGGGAAACTCGAAGCATAATCAACTAATGTTAATATATATCTATGTCCCCCAGATGAAAGTGGAGATAAAGGACCAACGATGTCAATGGCTACTCTTTCAAAGGGTACCGTAAAGACTGGCATTTTGACCATAGGTACTCGCCTGGTACCTCGGGAGGTTGACAGTTGGCAAACTTTACACGATCTAACAACAGTAGTGACATCTGGGGACATTTTTGGCCAAAAATAGGTTTCCCTAATTTATTTAAGGTATTTACGATGCGAGAAATGTCCGGCCACTGGCAGGTCATGAGCCATTTAAGAACATCTCTCTGCATTGACTTGGAACAACTAAGATGGAATAGTCTATCTCATCTGAATTTAATTTGAATACTGACTTGTACAAGATCCCTTTTTAAATATTTTCAAATTGATATAAAAATTTTTCCTTTTTTGGATAACTTATTTGTTTAGGGGCATTATGGCAATTCTGAAGAGAAGGGCAATTACGTTGTAAATTGACAAAAGAGTCCTTCGATATATCTAAAGGCTTAAAGTCAGGGAAAACCAAAGGATGGATAGTAGGAGAAGCCTGGGCTTTGGTCTGAGCCCTAGTCAAGATATTTATGGTATCGGAGGTGATATCTTCACTTTCATCTAACAAGTGAACCGGTGATCCTACTACCTCGCTTTCGAGAGTAGCATCACTGGTTTTTAATCCCACATGAATCTCACGAGACATTGTCTCATCTGAACTTTCGAGGGGCTTCTCTGACTCTACAGGAAGAGGATCTGAAAAACTTATGTCCACCTTTGGTGATGAAAGGTCAACCTCAGAAGGAAGAACGGCACCTTTTACATTACCTATTAGTATGGAGCAAGAAATGATTGGAGCTAGTATGGCTTCAGACCAACCTGTGAACCATTTAGACCTAATGTAACAACGGATGGTAGGAAAAATGTCCTGTACGGCCCAAGTAGTCTGAAAGTAACAGAGGAATGAGTTTCCTTTAAGGTTAGGGAACAGCTTATCAGAAATGACTATACATGTGCATCCAGTGTCTCGTAAAATGGTAGATACATTAAGTCCATTAACTGTTCCTGAACAGCTTGGTCATTACAGTCTTTAAAACATCTTCCAACTTTTTGGATCTTCTTAGAAGGACAATCTGGACGTTTATGTCCCTTAACACCACACAAATGACAAACAGGAATAAAAGAAGTCATTTTACTTTCCACTAGAGGCTTTGATTTCTTAAGGTCTGATGAACCCTTGCCCTTAGGGTTAGATCCCTTTAGGTCTTTATAGGAATTGTGAGCCTCAGCATACATCTTCTTAGAAGGACAATCTGGACGTTTATGTCCCTTAACACCACACAAATGACAAACAGGAATAAAAGAAGTCATTTTACTTTCCACTAGAGGCTTTGATTTCTTAAGGTCTGATGAACCCTTGCCCTTAGGGTTAGATCCCTTTAGGTCTTTATAGGAATTGTGAGCCTCAGCATACATCTTCTTAGAAGGACAATCTGGACGTTTATGTCCCTTAACACCACACAAATACAAACAGGAATAAAAGAAGTCATTTTACTTTCCACTAGAGGCTTTGATTTCTTAAGGTCTGATGAACCCTTGCCCTTAGGGTTAGATCCCTTTAGGTCTTTATAGGAATTGTGAGCCTCAGCATACAGGTCAGCAGCCTCAGCAACTTCCTCAGCTTTAATCAGGTTACGTTCTCTGATGAATGTTCGTATCTGGTGAGGAAGAGCTGTCAGGAACTGGTCACCAACCATGAAGTCTCTAATAGATTCATACTGCGATCAATTCCGAACTCTCTATCCAAAAGTCGAACAAACGAAAGAGTGTTTTCCTGTAACTGCTGAAAGTTCTGGCCAGGCTGAAGGTGGCATACCTGAAATCTTTCCTTAAGAAATAGTGGTTTTTTGATATGCTTTAAAGATTGCCTTCTTCAGTAGGTTATAATTACATATGATATCCTGCGACAAAGTTGCATAGATATTCAAAGTGGTACCAGAAAATAACATTCCTAACCTAGTAGCCCAGGTGTCAGCAGGCCATTCACAGAGGTAGTGGTATTTCAAACCTGATAATGTATGAAGTTAGTCATCCCCCCCTGTGAAGGGGGTAAATTAGGTGTTGAATATTGCACTAGCTGCACGTTTGTTCCATTACTCCTTCATCTAATTGCTGTTGCGAGAAAGTTAACTTTTTATTCTCTAATTCAAGGCGAGCTTGTTCGAGTTCGCGATCCTTTTCTCTCTCCCTTAACTCATATTCTCTATCCTTTGCTCTTTCCTCAAGTTCCCGTATTTTAGCCTGTTCCTCACGTATTTTAGCCTGTTCCTCACGTTCTCTAGCTCTTTCTTCACGATCAAATCTATCACGCTACTTTTTGTCTTCTCTTTCTCTTTCTAACTGTCTTTCTTGGATTTCTCTCTCAATTCTCTATCTCTCCTTTTTCTCCTGTCTTTCAAGGTTCTCTTTCTCCTTTTTCTCTTCTCTTTCCCTTTCTAACTGTCTCTCTTCTCTCTCAATTCTCTCTCTTTCAAGTCTTTCCTGGATCTTAGCACTAATGAAAGATTCTAAATTTTTCCCTGTTATTCCTAACTTCCAGCATTCATCCAAAACTGGTATTCCTCCATACTTGCAAGAATAACTTAAGCTATCAGGGGAAATGAAACGGGTATTAAAGAAAATTGAGGGTTCAATTCCTGCTCTGCTCAAACTGTAAATAAACCAGAGGGTTCGATCCCTGGTTCAATTAAACAATATGTATTAATGAAAACGAAGGGTTCTGTGCCGGCTCCGAAAAAACAGTAAGTAGAATGGGGTCACTTGACCATCCAATCTTCTCACCAACAAATCAAGAGCGTCCTACAACAGTTCCCTTGATAAAATAAAGAGCTCGATGAAACAAATTGTCACTGGAAAATCACGGGTCCCTAGAGTCTAATCCTCCAAAGTGTTTCAAGTTCGAACAAAAAGGTGGCAGAATTAAATATTATATCCTGCCTGACTTGACTTACAATAAATTGAGACTATAACAATCACGAAATCTTTTAAATACCTGTACTGTAGTCCTACCATAGAGAATGATTACTCATGGCTGGTGGTAACTGTCTGTGGTATGCGGCGTTGAAGTTCCAATGGAATATTCGAGATGGAATTGAATCTTGATTCAGTAGAGTTGATCCTGGCAGGGTCGCCACTTGTGAAGGCTTACTCAGCCCTGTAACAACTTCAGTCAGTATTACTAAGGCTGGCTCCTCCTCAGGAAAATTAATGTATAGAAAAAGAATAAAAACTGACAAACATAAACGCTTTATTATTAGAAAGTATAAAATATAAAACACTTAAAAAATGAAATATTGATCCTATATTAAAGAAAAGAAAAACGAAAAATATAAATGATATCTGAATTCAACGCTAATATATTAAAAACTTGGGTGTCTGGTGTTGGTGACACTGCGGTTGTTGAAATCGTAGCCGCTGCTGATGATGGGGGGGGTCGCAGGTGGGTTGTTACAACCCACTGGCTAGTTCTTCACAGTAAGCCATGATTAATCCGTCCAGATGACAGGAAAACAGGTTTTTTTTCCACTGCAATGATGAGGGGTTATATCCTGCTCCTTGCATACACAAACAGGGAAGTGGATCAGAATTTGAGACATTTTCAAACGTTAGTCCTCTCCTTCAATTCTACTCGTTGATTGGCAGTGACCCTCTCTGTCACCAAGCTGGAAAGATAGACAGGTGTACCCACTGCTTAAGAAATCACTCTCCATGGTAAGTACAATACCTAAAAGATGTGGTGATCATTACAACAGTCAACCCCAGAGCAAGACTGAAAGGACTAAGTTTATTATTGGTCAAAAGTTTAAGCTTTCAACCAATAAATCCACTAGAATACAAGGCAGGCATGTACTTACAGTAGTGCTGGGTTTCTGTGAGTCTAGTGATTACTGTTGGGCTGGAGCCCCACACGTCACCTTTCGGGGGAGGGGAAAAGGAGGGGAAGGGATAGCGGGAGCTAGACTTACCTTACCTTAACAATTTGCCGGCAAGCAAACTATCACTTTTAGGGGGCGGGAAAAAGGGGGGGCGAATAGCGGGAGCTGACTTACCCTACCTTAACAAGTAGCCGGGAATGAAACTATTGTTACTATATACCCATCGCTACTCCTATCTATTGAACTTTTCCCCCACAAATCTTTCATACGAATTAAGTTGAACACATGTGAGGCAGCTGGAGAACGGCTAAGCTCTCCTTTTCAATACTAAATTAACAACTCTCCCGATGGAAGACCACCTACTGAAGCATTAGCTCTGGCTCGAACAGCAGAAAACCAACCTTCTAAAGTTTTCTGGGTACCATTGAACAATGGCAAAAGCATCATACGATCACGACTGAAATTATGCAGACTAGAAGTCTGAGTGTGTCTATATTTGATACAGGATTACTCGAATTGTGAAAATGATGCTTTACTGGTTGTACTATAGCATTTGCTGAGGCATCGCCTGAGAAGAGTTGAGACATGTTTGCAAAAAGTAAAACAAGAATTAGAGAAACAAAAGAAAATGTACTGAGGAACCACGACAAAGTGAACTTAAATGGGAAAAAATTCTTAACTATTCTGCTAAGTAAATAAAAATTTTGGGAGTCACACGTAACAAGGAAACTCACACAAGAAAATACTCAACTGAATAAACAACACTTTTTAAAATTTAAAAAACAAGGGACTTAACTCAAATCTAATTTGCTCAACTTTACTTTAAATTTGAATGAATGGCACAGTGAGTTGTCTTTACTCTCAGTGCAATAGGAAATTCAACAATAAAATGAAAGAATCAATCAAAATGTTAAAATGGACTCAATAAAGCTTGTGCAAAATAAAACAAATCACTACAATAAAGTGGCACACAAAGAATAAAATATTATCACAAAAAGAGCAAAAAAAACTGCACTGAAAAAAAACTGTAGCAATATTGCAAATAACAATTGCTAATCAAAAGTAAATGCACACACTACATAAAATTTCTGAAAGAAAAAAATTTAATGACAACACAATGCTTGCACAAGAATATTGCAAAATGATCAATGTGCAATAAAAAAAGAATTACACAAGAAAATACAGTTTACAAAAAAGAAAAAATATATCAAGGAAAAGAACCGAGTGAACACTTTAACTCTTAATTGCAGCTTAAGCAACACTTACTGAACAAGCAAAAGAACAATTTACTTTAAATGAACAACTTAAAAATTGCCCCTAAAGTGAATTTGTTCAATGAAACATGAAAAATTAATAGGTGCAAAAACACAAAACAAAAAGGGTTGAACACTTACAGTGACAGATCACAACACATCAATATAAACACAATACTAGAATTTTCTTGCTCGAAACTTGATGTGTAAAAAATTGATAAAATAATTTTCTTGCTTGCACAAAACAATGGCACTATTGCCTGTGGAAATAAGACAAATTTGACACTGGCTAAATGAAAGAAATTAACACAAAAATGTCAACACACAGAGAGAACTAAACAAGAATACACGACTGCTGGGAGGAAAATATAACAGACAACACTGAGTTGTGATGCAGAGTATAAGGTAATAAATTACTGAATTACTTCACTGGAATACTGAGAACACAAGTGATTCTGAAGTGTAAACACAAGTTCTATACTGCTCATATGTTGCACACACAACAAAGGAAAAACACTAAGGTACTTACTTCAAGTATATAAAAAAAAAAAGCACAATACAACAGACATGAAATTATGCACGAAAATTAACACTGAATTAAGAAGATAAAAAAAAATATTGTGAACAGTATATAATACACACTGAGTCTAATCAAGAGTTACAGAATATCACTAAGAAATCACTGGAAACACAAAAAGAAATGTCTCAACACTCGCAATGTCTCTATGAAAAATAATATCACTGTAAGGACTTGGTGAAGAATGAGGTAGATGGTGGTGGATGGTGGTGGATGGTGGTGGAGGATGTTTATGTCGTCTTGCGGCTGGCTGCTGTCCACACGTGATCATAGAATTTGCACTTAAATCGACGATAGACTTACACAGGAGGCTTTCAACGATGGTGCCACAGATGAAGACACACTCTAGCTCTTGACCCCCTATGTGGTCCTTAAATTATGGTACTAGGACCCGTATAAACTACAAACAATGGTAGTGGTTGGGTGAGTGGACTGAGGCAGGGCTGAGGCCATTGTGGCGAGACCGCGTGGTGAGTGGGCCTATGGGATGAACGGCGTAAGCCTCACTGGGGACACCCTCACTGCACGAAGATATTTCTAAGCTGGTGGCTTAAAAACAAACCCACGAATTACCACAACACCACAGGGATGAAAAAGCACTCAGAATTGCTTGGAGCTTGAAGCACAAAGTGATGAGAAGACTGTACCCACATGGTTTTCTTGAGTACTGGGTTAGTCACCTGGGTTAGTTGCTGGCTGGCTTGGCTTATCTTAACCCTTCACACAGAAAGGCTCGATAACTTCTAACGATGAGCACAGCAGGGGTGGAAAGCTGGCTTCTCAGGCAAAGCTGGATGGAGGCTAGGCTGGACTGACTCCCTCACCACAGACTGTCTTCTGGCTTATTTTGCAAACTCAGGTCAACCCTCCGGAGTGATGCAAATAAGCAGATAAACACTAATACAAAGATCTGACCAGTGAATAATGTAGAGGCTGGTAGACGCTTGTGGGGGTAGTTGGCTGGCTTGAGGTAGGTCGAGCGTTATCCTGCTCGGCAGACCTAGTCACAAGATGGCGACAGGCTCAGCAGAAATTTATCTCCAGAAATCGCTGTAATCGTCAGAATTACAGGCCCTCCGCTGGCACCAATTTGTCGTAGGGGTTCTTAAGGAGATATGAGGGTTGAAGGTAAACACCTTGTTGGATGGTAACACTATATATTGTCAGACTGTGGATGAGAGGTGGGAGCCCAGGCCTGCCCTGTTCTGCCTGCTTCTATGTCTATCCATCGAGTGAGAAAGAGGCAGCTTGTCCCCCACTCACGCTGCATCCCGTGATGTCATACAGTCACTCGGCCTAATAGGGATCTTCTATATAACTTGGAGTTTACCGGGAGAGAGTTCCGGGGTCAACGCCCCCGCGGCCCGGTCTGTGACCAGGCCTCCTGGTGGATCAGAGCCTGATCAACCGGCTGTTGCTGCTGGCTGCACACAAACCAACGTACGAGCCACAGCCCGGCTGGTCAGGAACCGACTTTAGGTGCTTGTCCAGTGCCAGCTTGAAGACTGCCAGGGGGCTGTTGGTAATCCCCTTATGTATGCTGGAAGGCAGTTGAACAGTCTCGGGCCCCTGACACTTACTGTATGGTCTCTTAACGTGCTAGTGACACCCCTGCTTTTCATTGGGGGGATGTTGCATTGTCTGCCAAGTCTTTTGCTTTCGTAGTGAGTGATTTTCGTTGCAAGTTCGGTACTAGTCCCTCTAGGATTTTCCAGGTGTATATAATCATGTATCTCTCCCACCTGCGTTCCAGGGAATAGTTTTAGGAACCTCAAGCGCTCCCAGTAATTGAGGTGTTTTATCTCCGTTATGCGCACCATGAAGGTCTCTGTACATTTTCTAGGTCAGCAATTTCACCTGCCTTGAAAGGTGCTGTTAGTGTGCAGCAATATTCCAGCCTAGATAGAACAAGTGACCTGAAGAGTGTCATCATGGGCTTGGCATCCCTAGTTTTGAAGGTTCTCATTATCCATCCTGTCATTTTTCTAGCAGATGCGATTGATACAATGTTATGGTCCTTGAAGGGAGATCCTCCGACATGATCACTCCCAGGTCTTTGACGTTGGTGTTTCGCTCTATTTTGTGGCCAGAATTTGTTTTGTACTCTGATGAAGATTTAATTTCCTCATGTTTACCATATCTGAGTAATTGAAATTTCTCATCGTTGAACTTCATATTGTTTTCTGCAGCCCACTGAAAGATTTGGTTGATGTCCGCCTGGAGCCTTGCAGTGTCTGCAATGGAAGACACTGTCATACAGATTCGGGTGTCATCTGCAAAGGAAGACGCATGGATGGTACTATAATACACTATACAACACATATAAGGGGATCAGCAACTATGCTGACATATATATATATACATATATATATATATATATATATATATATTATATATATATATATATATATATATATATAAATATATATATATATATATATATTATATATATATATATGCAAAACAACCACTGTGAAAGGATAGTGAAATTCCAAGCGCTTTCGTGACTTCTCACATTATCAAGGGACTGTAAAAGCATTACATCAAAGGAAGGCATATAAAGGGTCGAGACCACACCTCACCATCACATCCCACAAAAAATGACAAACAAAAAAGCAACGGCCCTGTCAACTATGCGGACGACATCCACTCAAAAAAGAAAGAATATTGCCAGCCCCGCTTGGTATAAAACTGAGAGCAAGGCACTGTCACGGCATTGTTTTTTATTTAAAATTAAATTTTTTATTTGTACCAATGTATTAAATTCTCCCTGAGAGTAAAATATGAAACAAAATTAAAATGTCACTTATTGCACTATGTGTCATTTTTATACTTTATTATAATTAAATATTTTTTATATTGATCAATGTATTATTATAAAAAAAATTTCCATATTTTATTAATAATAAAATAAATATAAATATATAATTATTTATTGCATATATATATATATATATATATATATATATATATATATATATATATATATATATATATATATATATATATATATATACATATATATATATATATATATAATTATATAAAGATTTCCCATACATGCATCAATAATTATACATATGTATATATATTCACACATGTACATAAAATCATGCATACATACACAAGTGTACATGTGTTCATTAATATCTATGAACGAATTAATAGTCAGCATACATGCGTACACTCATGCATATTTTTATAATTTGCTTCCACACTGGTGCTGCATACTCCAGTATGGGACTGACGTACAATGTGTATGTCAAGACCTTGACTCCTTGCTTACATGTCGAAAAGCTATTCGTAGATTTGCCAAACGCGCATTTTGCTGAAGCATTTATTTGGCTGATGTGCTCCTCGCGTGATATGCTCGGTATAATACTCACCCCAAAGCCCATCTATTTGAGTGAGGTTTGCAGCCTTTGCACTCGAGCCTGTACTCCGTCTAAAGTCTTCATAACACTGCACTTGCTTGGATTAAACTCCAGGAGCCATTTGTCAGACCAGGTCTGCAGCCTCATCAGGTCTATTGGTAGCCTTTCCTGATAATCATCTGTATGTTTTCTCATTAGTTTCATGTCATCTGCTAGCCTTTGAGTGTATCCCTTCCGTCATGTGATTCACATATACAAGAAACAGCACTGGCCCTAGTACTGATTTTTGTGGAACCCACTCGTCATATGTGCCCATTCTGGCACCTCTTTACTATCACTCGTTTCTTTCCTGTCAGAAATGCGTATTCGTGTATGTGTGCGAGCTTGTGTGTGTGAGGCGTGTGCGCGAGGGTTGTTAGTGTATGCATTGGTTTTGTAAACTGGTGCATGTATGTATGTAGTGTTATACGTGTGAATGTAAAGAATTTAAGAAAGGTCACACTACCGGATATATGTATGTTAGCCATAAATATCTAACGACGTTTGGGTTAAATAACATAAATGGCTTTTGTAATCAACAACCGTAATTTGCCAGGTTCAAACCATATTATAATTACCCACACAGGGGCATTAAAAAATAACATTAACCCTCTCCACACATTTCGATTTGGGCACCGTATATATTTTCATATTAAAGTTTCACAACTCAAAATTATTAAAGTAGAAAGTTTGAATGTAAACTTATTTTAAGAGTTTAGTTTTTCTTTGACTTTTTCATAAATATTATTTAAATTTTCTATCGAAAATTTAATGTATTAAAAAATTATAATTTTATTAAAAGTTTATGAAGTAGAACCTTTTATAAATGCTTCACTCGTTAAAATATAAAATTTTGTACCTAAGACTTGTTTATTTCTTAATTTAATCATCTTGTAGTGCGTTGCTTATGAATTTTAAGTTTAGGGAGAATAACAATGTAATTCTTGACAT
>NW_026465440.1:0-13998 GCF_026875155.1 Cherax quadricarinatus
TAAAAAACCCCCACTGTGTGGGCAAAACGTTGTCATAAAGGACACATTAAACTTATGTGTTTATGTTTCCTTTGCGTTTGGGTTTAGGTTTGCTGCTCACCATCCCCCCAAGCCCTTTCCGCAATCTGTTTGGATAAGTTTTAACATTTAATTTGGGTAAATGGACACCCCCGGCTTCAAAAACCTTGCATTTTCTACATTAAACTGCATTCCAATTTTCGCCCAAAGAATAGTTTTTTTAAATCCTCCTGAAGTTCCATAACATCTCTTTTTGAATCAATTATCCTACCTTCTTTGTGTCTCGGGAAATTTTGCCATTCACTAGTAATTCCCTCTCAGATCTTTGATATATATTTAAACAACAGGGGCCAAGACTGCCCCGTGAACCCCACTTTTACAGATCCCACCGGTTTTAAACCCCCCATTTATGGACACTCTCTGTTTTCCTGCTGTGAGCCATGACTCGATCACGAGACCCTTTTTCCCAAAAATTCCATGCGTGCCATTTTTCTTAACAGTCTTGGTGCGGAACCTTAAAAAACCCCTTACTAAAATCAAAGTAAAAAATATCAAATTCTTCATCGTGGTCAACCCACCTCAAAATTTTCACTGAAGAAGTTAATAAATTATTTAGAAAGACGGCCTTTGTAACCCTGTGAATATCTTAATAAACTTGTTATCGGAGGCTTTTTTAAAATCTAGCTAAAATTTGACTCTAGTAATTTCCCTACAATTAGGTCAGGTTTATTGGGCGGTAATTTGACGGAAACGCTTGCCCCCCTTTTTTAAAATAGGAATTACTTTAGCCATTTTCCCACATTAGACATACCCCCTTTTTAAAGGGAAAAAATTAAAAAATATTATTAAATGGTTTAAAGGTTTCCCAATTTTGAAATTCCTTTAGAACCCTTAAAAAAAACCTATAGGACCCGGCGCTTATTTGCTTCAGTCGTCTATCTGTTTCAAAAACATTTCCTAGTGACTGTTGTTACATAATTATCTTCTTCTAGCCCCCCTATAAAATTAATTACTGGAAAATTTTTTAGTGTCTTCCGTGTAAAAAAGAGAGAAAAAAATTATTTTTTTAACCAGAAAATTTCATTCTCTTTTTCACTAAATGCCCTAGTATTTTTTAGGGGCATATCTTTCTCTAACTTTTTTTTCTATGACCCCCTTTTTCTTGGCAGGTACCTTTCATGCCTTACACCCCACCACCTCAAGCTGACCACATGAGGAGCCCGTTTCACTCTGTCGGCAACATTAGAGGTTTCATTACTTTGTTGGGAGCTCACACAAGTTTTGTGAACACCGACGTCCCGACATGATGCGTTGTTGAAAAAATTTGTGGACGCAGAACCCAGAAAAATTTTGCAAGACTTGCTGGACACCTCATGGATGAGAAAAAACAGGCAAGGGCAAGGGGAGGTGTTGCTGTGTGCTTCTCAAAAAAGTGTACATCCCCAGTACATTGATGTTGCCACCCCGCTCACATGAAATGATGGTTTTCAAGCGCAAAACCCAGCACCTCTGACTACATGTCAATGTAAGACCTCAGTGGCAACATGCAGCCCCCATTAACTTCCTAGGGGAAAATGGGGGACCCCCTTTCTGCTACAACACAACTGTCAGCTATTTAATTGTTGGTGACCTAAACCCCAACCCTTATACAGGGGTTTTTGATGCCCTTCTTGCAGTTTTGACAGAAAAATTTTTGTTGTTTTCCCCTACTCAATTCTGGCCCCTTCCCTTTGACTCAGTAGTGAGTGACTGGCAAAAGGTTATGTCACTTGCAACCCCTGGGCTCTTTTGGGATCTTTACCACAAGGCTGTTTTTACGAACTTATCCCAACAGAACGGGTGGGAGTCCACACGCAAACCTGGCTATGAGAAAGAGGTATTGGCCCATTTGCTCTGACTCGCCAACCCTTGAATGGTCTTGTCCAGGGGGGTGTTGAAACCAATGAAAACCTTCAGGGACACACCCTTTAAACTACAACAGAAACATTTCCCACCAGATTACGTGACGAAGCCCACAGATCAGCCTTGGTTTGGCTTTTGTTGTAGAGAAGGCTGTATGAAGTAAAAGCATGGCGAAGGTATAAGAACATCCTACCACCTATAACAAATTGCACAAGCAAACCCCGTAGGCATTGAGTGACGTTCAAAAGTGGGCCATCACTGAATGGGAGGGGGTACAAAAAGAACGCTAGCATCAGGTAAAGTGACCCCAAAAAACCTGGCGGTCCCAGGTAAGGACGACAAGGTTATCTGCCGATGAACTCATTCCACCTCTAAATCGCGGGGGGACCCCCTCTACTGTAGTCAAGAAAAAGCGGACCTCTTTGCCGAATTTTGCTAAAAAAATGAAATTTCCTGACCCGAAAGGGGGACCCTTCTTGGAGCGAAAGAACTTGTCAAAACTTCACTTTACAATAAGGCAGGGAATGTGTTTTCTTTTTTAAAATCGCTTGCCCAAAAAAAGGTTTGGGGGGCCCAGAAAGTAGAGCCCAAATTTGCTGGATGTGCAGACCAGCTAGGCCCCTCTAAGTGCAACTTTCAGCACTGCTTAGTACAGAGTAAATGGCCTTCTCTGGGGAAAAGGGGAAAATGTAGCCCCTTTTTAAAAAAAAAAAGCAGGAGAAATCAGAACTACAGCCCAGTGTCATGCTGTAGTCACTGGTAAGATCCTTGAGAAAATAATCTTGAAAATGACAGAGTTTTTTGGACTACCAAATCATGCTTTGTGCCCTCAGTATGGCCGGGAAAAGTTTTTTTGTGCTGATCTGTTGTTAAACTCCCCACTAATCCCACCGCCACTGGAGAATCAAGTACTGGGGTAGACTGGACATTGCGGGGGTTTTTCGGGGGGTGTGGCCCCAGGCCTCTTAACAAAACTTTAAGCCTGGGAATTGCAGGCTTAGCTATGTCTCCTCATGATTACCTTTGGTAGATTCCTAAGGGTAGTTCTCACTGGAACGGAATCGCAAGGGTCCATTGGGGGGTCTGGTGGCCTGGTGGCTAACGTTCTCGCTTCATCGGCGGGGCCTGGGGTTTGATTTCCCAGCCAGAGTAAAAACATTGGGCGGTTTTCATTCCCCCTTTTTCTATGTTCCCCACGTAAAAAGGGCACCCGGGTTATTTTCTGGGGGTCGCTCCCGGGACACTGACCTAAAATTTTTCCCGACAGCGGAGCATAACAAGGGGCTTTCTTAATAGTATGTCATTGTTGTCAGCTAGCCTGTATCCCAGTCATGTACTTGGTAAATAAAGATATTATTATTTTATTATAAATTCCACAAAGAAGGTCTGGGACCCTTGTTAGGAAAGTCTATTCAAGACCTTTTTCATCTCCCCAGAATCACATGCATATGCAGACGACTGAAAACATGATATTATTTTAATCAAGAGAAGAAATCTAGTGCTCTAGCTACATCAATCAACAGCTAAGAGCTATATCAGCTTGGAGAAATAGATGGCAAGAAACATTTGAAAACCTGAAAAAACACAAATAGATGGTTCTAGCCCCCCATGATGGAGCCGTGCAGTAGAAAGGTAATGGGGGGGTGTTGGCACCTGGAGAAAAAGTTGATACCCTTGGGCGAAATTTAACCCCAAACTACCAGAAAAACCACGTTGTAAATCTTGCAAAAAGCACCCGGGAAGCTTACCGCATCGCTGTATCTCTATTGCTTGAAGGGGGGTTAAAAGTTCTATACGAAGCACAATACGCTCAAACCCTTGAGTCCCTCCACTTTTTGGTTTGCCTCCCCCCCCCCCCCTCTCACTGCGACCTGCTTGACAGAAAATAGAGCAAAAGTCTCATCTCTTCCCTGGACCAATCCTGGGTGAGTTGTCATTTTTTCAGAGCCTTAAAACAGGAGGGTTGGTGGCCCTTTCTGTTATGTACAAGCCAATATTGCAAAAAATCAAAACTGGATCCACTCGAGGACAGCGGAAGAAAGTCTATCACAAGACGGGGCAGAAAGCAGCGCTTTCACTCTGGCTGTACTCTTTCAGAACTCACTTATCTGCGAATATTCCCCCGGATGACTCGATATAAAAACAATTCGTACAATAATTGTAAACGAGATAAAGTCGGGTGATCAAATAAAAAGCCCCCACAGATGGCTAAAACTTCCCCCTGTTCCTATTTGTATATTCATAATAATAAAAATGTTATCAAATGAGTGATGTAGGAAACAGCTCTAGCTTGCCAATAAGTTTTGAACCCTTTAAACCTGAAAAAAGCTTGTTAAAAAAAGCTGGGGATCCTTAACCAAACCTTGTAAACCTTCGTAAAAAATAAAGAGAGAGAAGAAGAGAGAAAAAGAGAGAGAGAGAGAAAGAGAGGGAAGAAGAGAGGAGAGAAGAGAGAGAGAGAGAGAAAAACCCGCTGAACGAGCGCGAAACACACATTTTTCCCTATTAGGGTTAGTAGATGTTTTTTTTTAGTTCCAGCTGCTCCCCCCGGTGCCCTATTTTTCCAAGGGAGACGCTTATGAAATCATCAATTTGGGCAAACCTGGGGGATGTATCGCATCTGTCTTCCAAATTTTAGGGGCTTCATTACCTGTTGGGGAGTTCACGCACGTTTCGTGAACACTCAACGCCTAGCATGATCACCTTTGTGAGAGATTTCGGACAAATAAAATCATGGAAAATTTACTAAAATTTTCTGGCAACACCTAGGGATGAGAAGAAGACGGAAAGGAAAAGAGGAAGTTTGTCTGTCTTTTTCGTTTTTTTTTCTAAAAGTGTTCAGGCCCAGCCATTGTGTTGCCCTCCCTTACCACCTGGAAATGATTTTCTTCAAAATTTTGTTTTAAAAAAAATAGTTTGTAGCATTGCAATGTACAGGCTTCAGGCCAACTTTTCCCTCCCCATGAACTTCCTGATTGAAAAGTGGAGTCCCTTCGCCTCGCATAAAAGTCAAACATTTAATTTTTGGGCCTTCTTTCAGTGTTTGACATGAGAAATTTTGTTGATTTCTCTACCCATTCTCTGCCTCGTCCCCCGACCCCAATAGTGAGAGATCTGTCTGAAGAAAATCACCGTCTTGTTGGTCATCTGACCCCGAGGCGTCTTTGCGACTTGGGAGGTTCCAACGAACGAGGTGAAGAATCTACAAGTACAACCCTGGCTTGGGAAGAAGAAATTTGTCTGAGCTCTCCACCTTTGGCTGAATGTTTTTTTCCAAGGTGTGTTGAAAACCCAAGTGAAGCTTTCACTAAAACCATTTTAAAATCCCCAACAAGAAGATCGCTAAAACGCATAGGAGGAAGCCTGCAGTTCAGCCTGGCCCGCCCTTTCGTTGTCGAGAGGTTGTACTCCCAAGTAAAAGGCGGGGGGAAGGGTAAAAAACATCTCATTCTATAACAGGAACCTGCCCCGGAAAGCCTGTTGGCAAAGGTATAGGGAAATGTGGGCTCAAAAAATTGGTGGCCCCTTGGTCAAGGACCACAGGATTTTTTCCCCTGATTAAATGTTCCATTTTAAATGGGCAAAAAGGGGACGTCTCTACTGGCAGTCAGGAAAAGTGACCTATTTCCCAAACACCCGTCCCAAGATGCAATTTCTAGAAAGAACAAAGAAGATAAATAAGAAATAAGAGGAAAACATAAGAACATAAGAAGATAACATAAAACTAAGAAGATAAAAAAAGGAGGAACATTGCAGTAGGCTGTTGGAAAAACTAGGCAAGTCCTTCACAAAGGGTCAATGGTCAAAAAGGGCAATGGTGACGATAAGGGAGGAAAGGGGGTATCTTCTTTAATAATTCGCTGTACCAAAAAAAAAGGGTATGGGCCAGGACAAATTGGCCCCAAAATTTTGGTGATGTGCAGACCCGGTACCGCCCTCTAACTCAATCTAAACAGGATAATAGACTGAGAGAGGAAAAGAGAGAGAGAGAGAGAGAGAGAGAGGGGGAGGAGAGAGGAGAGAGAGAGAGGAGAGAGGAGGAGAGGGGAGGAGAAAAGAGAGGAGAAGAGCGAGACGAGAGGACAGAGAGACAGAGGAAGGCAGAGAGAGAAGAGAGAGAGAAGAGAGGGGAGAGAGGGAGAGAGAGAGAGAGAGAGAGAGAGGAAGAGGAGAGAGAGAGAAGAGAGAGGGGAAGAGAGGAAGTGGAGAGAGAGGAGAGAAGGTTATAAAGAAACAAAAATTTCTAAAATACTAAAAGGGCTGCTGAAAAAATCACTGAAAAAAAAATAAGTAAATACTTGGAAATTTAATTTTAAAAAATACATTTTGCAGCCCTTTTAGTTTCACAATAAATAAGTGATTAAAAAAAAACTTTCTGTAATGACTCTTTCTGCATTTAAATTAATGCTGCAACAATGTCAGAGGAGATATCCGTCAGTTTCAGGTTAGATTTTGAGTAAAATATAAAAATTTTTAAACTGCTAAAACATTTGATTGAACAATTTGACATAAACCCATTTGCTAAAAAAACACTTTTTTATTTGAAAAAAGACATATGTACAACAGTTAGGTATCTTTTTCGTTACGTTTCGCCTACACAGCAGACTTTTAGGTAAGGAGAGTTAGCAAAAGAAGGGGAGATATGAAGGGATGTAATCGTCCCATCACCCAAAGACGCAATTTTGGGGGGGCCGTCCTCTGCCTGGAAAAGAGTTTGCCCCATAATCGGAAAAAATTTGCAGTTTGAATTTTTTTCCATGAAGTAATCTCAGAAACCCTTATTATCTATTTAAATTTCATCCGGATTTCCCCACGGGAATTTTGGGATTGATATTCCCGGAGTGTTACCTGGAGTATCCGGAGGGGGTTTCGCTATATTCTCCCCCGCGCTCGTCTTACCACCTGCAGTGAATGGGGTTGATCAACCCTGTTAACTACTCGGCGCACTTTAACCCCATGTATGAACCAGCCCGGTGAAGGTACTGATTTAGGTGCGTGTCCCAACGCCTTTCTTTAAGACAGCCAGGGGTCTATTTTCCTGAAAAATCTGGTATGCGTCTTATTAAACAAGTATTTTTTAGAATTTAGGTCTGGGTGCAAATTTACAGTTTACAAAACATTAATAATCAGAATTCTCAAATTCTGTGCAATAACTTAAAATATTTGAAAAAAAACACCCACGCTGATTTTTTTTCTCAGAGAAAGTTTGGCATGATTTTGGTTTGGGAAAATTTTAATTTGGTAATCTAAAAAATAAATTGCTTTTGTGAAAAAAAAAGAATGGAGAATAGATAGAGAATGTTTTTATTTTTTTTGGGATGCATAGATGGATTTTGTTAATTTTTTTGAAGAAATTTGGAAACTAAAATACTGTTTCCATGACTCCAAAAACGTATGATACGATTGAAAAAAAAACCATAACGGGGGGAATAGACTGATTTCCATGGGGAAAATTTGTGAATGCCCGTTTGTGGAAAAAACCCTTTCAGAAACGAAAACTTGTAAAATATCCCTTTTGAACGGCTTCCCCAAAAAGTCAGTGTATCTTACAAAATGGAAGGTTCGAATCGGTTTGGGGGGTGTGTAGGTGATCATCATCAAGGGGGGGGCCAAACCCGTGGGTTTATCAGCGCCTGTGAATCGGGGAAGGGAAAGGTTTTTCAGGCCATTTCGGGAAAACGGGAGCGCAGATCAATTCCCTAGATCAAGACCCCCTCAAACATCAAGGAACCTCTTGAGGACTGGTGGGTAAAAATTCGTCTTTTTTTGTAGAAAATAGGGCTTTATTTTCAATATGATAAACGTGTGAATGCCTTTTTTCGTGGCTTCCTATTTTTTGCTGATATATGACTCTGCACTATTTCCCTTTTGGGGTTATTAAGGTAGGAGGTGGAATTTGGGACTTGGAAGTATCATGTTTTAATACAAATATTGCAAATCGAGAGAAGCTTAAGACGGATTTCGGTCAGAATTGGACAATTTTAAAATCATTAACACGGAGGGGAGGGGGCCGTTTTTTTGGAGAAAAATGGGGGAGGGGCGGGGACAAAGAGAGGAAGAAGGAAGGGGGGAAAAGGTTAGGGGTAATGTGGTAGTAGAATAGTAGTGGTAGTGGGATAGTAGATTTTAATGTGAAAAAGCATTAGTAGTAGTAGTAGTAAGTAGGGAGAGTAGTGGTAGTGAACAAGTACAGAAAAGGGTGTAAGCTGGGCAATGTAGTGTATTAGTGTAGAAGTAGTATGTAGATGTAGTAGTTGTAATATGATAGTATTTAGAGTGGGGCTGGAGTTAGTATTAGTAGTGGAAGTAAAAAGTGGAAAAAGTCCGGGCTATGCCTTTTTTTTTTTTCTTCATTTAAATTGCGCAAAATTGAAAAAAAAGTCTAGTTATTATTTTTTTTGTTTAAAAAAAAAATTAAATTTTAAGGGGAATTTCAAAAAATTCAGATGTTGTAAAGTTTAAATAATGTGAGGGTATGAAAAATTTTTTTCAGTGTCTGATGCAAAAATTTGTATTAAAAAAAAAATTTATGATTTTTAAAACACAAAAACGTCAAAAAAAAATATCCTTAAAGTAAGACACTGATCATTAAAAATTGAAAACGACCCTTTAGTTTTCGCAAAAAAAAAAAAAAACCACTTCCATGTTTTTAAATTTGCAGATTTAAAAATTCGTTAAGTAAGATGCACAGCGTTTAAAATTTCAACCGATTAAAAAAAAAAAATTCACTAGTTTTTATGGCAATGCATTCACAAATTGTATCAAAATTTGGGACTTACACATTTTCACCATTAAACTAAAGATGTGAAATATTCAACTGTATGTTTAAAACTCTTTAACTTATTATTATTATTATTATTATTATTTTATTATTATATTTTATTATTATTTTTTATTATTATTATTTTATTTTATTATTATTATTACCTTTTTTTAAAACACGAAAAAAACGTTACGCCCTAGCGGTTATAAGCACATGGGTCCAAGAAGAAGGAAGGCAATTTTTTTCCAAATTTTCGGATCAAAACAATAAACAGCATTAAGGTGGCAGTCCCTTTTTTAAAGGGGTAACTATGAAACTAGAAGAGAGAAGCCTGAGACCTTAAAAAAAAAAAAACTAGGGGCAAGAAGTCCTATTTTCAAGAAAAGAGACCGGATGTTCTCAACTATAGGTAAGTCTCCCTGACTTATATTTGCTGAAAGGGTTTAGGTGCAGTGAGAAAAAAGGTACAATAATAGAGAGGGAATGATTTTAGGGGAAAGGGACCTTCCTTAATAAAACTTTCGATTTTTTTCTGACCTTTTTAAGAAAATGAAACCGGGAGTGTCTGGGTGGACATTATCTTTTTGATCTGCATTAAAAACCTTTGTTCAGAACGTCACCAGAGGGTTTAATGCAGAAGCGGAAAAGTAAGTAAAAGTAGAGAAAAAAAATCAAGTGGATCAAGGCGTCTATATGGTAGTGATAATTAAAGAAAACCCCCAAAATTTTTGGGACGGACTTTATTGATTCTTAATTTTTTGTATATTTTCTTGACAGGGCAAAAATTTTGAGTCAATTTTGATGGGATGTGACGCGGGGAAAATAAAAAACAGTGGAAAATGGAAATTTACTCCAAGGTGACCTTGCGGGTTTAAAAGGCCCGCCTCAGTTGCAGAAAGATTTTCGGAAAAGGCCGGGGTGACCTCAAATGGAGGTCAGCATTAGAAGACGAAAAACTGATCAAAAGCAGAGAGAAGAGGACCTAGTAATCACAATACGAAAAATATCACCCAAGGGAATTAAACCGGAAAAAAAATCAGAAATATAGTAAATTGACTGATCAAAAACTTTAAAAAATTAATTTTTTATCACATTTTTCACGATGTACGTTGGCCCCTATGGATATTCTCGCCGCAAGGAACCTTTTTTTTTAAAAAGCGAAGAAGGTTCAGTGTTTTAAGGAGACCGCCCAAAAAATTGGAAGGCGATTCTGAAAAATAAAAATCCGAAGGAAAACGGAAAGGGGGGAGGAGTTTTACTCCGTGAACTGAAATCATACATTTGCGACAGAAAAAAGGCAAAAAAAGGTACATTCCTCAGAACCACTACACTCAAAGGAAATTAAAAATTATTGTTATTTTAAAATTTAGAAGGGCCCGACCTAAAAGGGGCATGCAGCGTCTGAGAACTCTGAAGAATAAAATTTAATCGGGACAGACAAGAAAACTAAATCAAAACCAGTGTCAATGACTGAAAATATGCAAAGCCCGGGAAGATTATCGGGGAAGGGTGGTGGAAACTAGTAAGAAATGAACTTATCAAAAAACGCTAAAACGGTTTAGGGACGGGGAAAACCTGGGTTACAAAACACTGGAGTTCTATGACAGGGGGACAGCATAAAAAAAGAGAGAGAGGGGTGCGTAGATTGCATTTTTTGGACGTAAAAAGGCTTTGACACAGACGTTTTACACCGACGTTTTACACAGCAAAAACTGGAGGCCCCGGCAGGGTAACAGGAAGGCATAAATGGACCCGGGAAAAAAAACCCATAGAGAACGGAGTCATGTACGCGGCGAGGTACGATGGGCGCCTGTGACGAGTGGGGTTTCCCCCAAGGGGAGTCCCAGGATGGTGCTGTTTTTGGGATTTTTGGAAAGAAAAAGAAGGAAGGAAAAGAATCGAAGCGTCCCTGTTTGCAGAGGTGAAGGGAGGAATTAATCGGACGAGACCAGGAAGAACTAAAAGGGATCTGGACAAATGCAGGCCCGGTCCAAAAATTGGCCCCGGGGTTTAACCCCCCAAATGCAAAATAAGAAGTTAGGAAGGGAAAAAAGACCGCAGACGGAGTCAGTCAAGGGGCCAAGACTACCAAAAACCCCACCAAGGAAAAGATTTGGGTGGGTTTTAACACAGGCCATCTGAGGCGCACAGCAACCCAAAAAATTGTTGCAACAAATGGGGCCTAGCAACCCCGAAAAGCATTCGGCACTTAATCGGAATCGTTCAGACCATGTACACTGTGTCGTTTGGCCCTATTGGAGTATGCGGCACCGTTTGGAACCCCATTAGCCGCACGTAAAGAAAAGAGAAAGTGCAAAGATTTTTCAACAAGACTAGTCCCGAGCTAAGGGGGTATCCACGGGGGAGGTTAAGGGAAATCAACCCCACGACACTGGGGACAGGAGAGATAGGGGGGACGATACGACAATAAAAAACTAAGGAATTGATAGGTGGACAGAGACAAAATTTTTCCAGAGAGGGGACACAAAAAAGGGGGCCATTTGGAAATTGAAGACAAGATGAATCACAGGGATGTTAAAGTTTTTTCTTTAGTCACAGAGTATCAGGAAGGGGAAATAATTTGGGAAGCGATGTAGTGGAGGCGGATCCTTCGCTTCAAGCAAGTGTGAAAAGCTCAGTGCGGGGAGAGTGACCAGTAGCGGCCAGTGAAGCGGGGCCCGGGAGCTGGACTCGACCTTGAACCCCCAAGTAGATGGTACAATAGTGAGTACACGCACAAACACACACCACAACCAACCACACACACACACACCACCCCACACCCCAACCAACACACAAAAAACCACACCACACACACACAGGCAAAAACGTTTAGTTTATGTGCGGGGAAGTGAATGTTTTTGACCTGGTGAAAATCAAAAGTAAAAGAAACGGGAAATCGTTTGGCTAAAAAAAAAGGGAAGATACGAGGAGATAGAGTCATGATTTTGGTGGCGAGAATAAAAATAACGGGGTAGATTCAAATTATGTGAACGAAGAGTAGGTTAAAAAAAGGGGTTTTCGCATGAGGGGGGAAAAGATGAAAAAATACTGGAGGAGGCAAGATAAGAAGAAAAGGGCTTTTTATTTTTGAAAACAGGAACATGCATGGAGAAGATCTAAAATGCCGAGACGAACAAAGGAGCTGAAGGGAAAGATGAAAGGGAAGAAACAGAAAATTAAACAGAAAAAAAAACGGAAGGAAGGGCCAAAATAGGAAAAAGGAAAATCTTTTACCTCCCAATTTTTGGGGAAAGGGAAAAACATAAAATAATGAAAATAAAGAAGGGTGAAGGAATGGAGGAGGAAAAGGGGGAGGCCACTGCATCCCTGGCCCCAGAAGGGTGAAGGTTGTTAAGTGAAAACAAAAGGGAGAGGACAAAAAAGGGGAAACCATATATCATTGAACAGACAGGGAAAAAAAAGGCTGACGAATTACGGTGGGAATTTTTAGAGTTGGGGGAATAACAGAGGGCAAAATAAAACGACTCCTGCATCAGAATGGGATGAGGTCGTATTGATACGAACCACTATGAGGGGAAAAGAAGTGTCTGTGGCATTCCCCGATCCTAAGTGATAATGTAGAAGACAGTGAAAAGGATAAGCCCCTACTACGAGCAAAAATGTTATGGGGGTGTGGGTGAATACGATGCAAAAGTTGGGGGAAGCCCGTAGAGGCAAACTCAAACCATGAAGGGGAGGTCAGATCGATTTAAAAAAAGGAAATGTGTAGGCATGAGGCAATTCCTAATGGAGTTCCCTGGGAAAAGGGAGCTAGATGGTGTGAAATAAAAGAGCATCTAGCTGTAAAGTGCTGGGGGGTAAAGTAAAAATTAAAACTTTGAAGTAGAAATCATAGACCGGGTTTGTGTGAATCCATGGTTTACTCAGAGGTGCCCGGGAGGCAAAACTAAAAACGCAAGTCATAGACAACTAGAAAAGCAAAGTTGCTGGAAAATGGGCAAGCAACCCGAAGAACCTGATATGGATATGCACGAGTAAGAAAAGAATCTGAAGAAGTATAAGAATTAGGATCGAAAGCCATCGTAAAAAGACAGTTGCGAAGAAATAAGTAATAACGCTGAAAAAAAAGTAAGCTCATTAGAAATGACCAGGAAATCGCGGGGAAGAAAAACAAAGGTTTAGGGAGGTATTCTCGGTGGAACAAGAAATTTTTTTAGAGAGACAAAAAGGGGAGTGAAACATGATGGGGACACAAACACCACGGGAAAAGAGGTAAAGAAACTACTGAAAGATAGACCCTAAATGGCAATGGGAACAGAGAAATTGATATAGGACAGAAAAAGGGAAAAATGGTGAACCACTGCATAATCAAGTGAAAACAGGCAACGGCCAAAGACGGGTAAATAAAAAGTAGTCCCAATTTTTAAAAGCGGGGAGAGGCGGGGTACATTAAACTACAACCAGTGCATGTCATGCATAGCATGTAAGATTATGGCCCGATACAGGAGACTATAGAGTTTCCCGGATAGGTGGGATTATAAAAAATAGTAACATGATTTTAAAATGAAAACATGTCTAAAAAATCTGCTAGAGTGTATGAAGGTAATGAAAGTCAAAAAGAATGGTGAGTTACTTAGCTCAGGGTGAGTGTATTAGCCTGCAGTGGTACGTTTACTCGTGAAGACCTGTTTTAGTCTCTCTGTGAAATTGAACCGGGTCCTTTCCCTTTAGCAAATTTTTCCAGCAGAGGAAGGCTCGAGTTTCTAAAAGGGGGATACGGCGATTAAAGGGGGAGAACAAGAGGATTCGTAGTAATCCTCCTGTGTGATCCCCCGGTTTAAAAGGGGAGCTTGGTCGTGGCCGGGCAAAATTTGGAAACCAGCTTAGGATAAGAAAACGGTTGGAAGGCTCAAACAACGAGAAAAACCCGAAAAACTACCGTGGAAATTCCAACCATTCTCGGGGCTACCTCGAAGTGAGTGTTTTTGGGAATGCCACAAAAGGCCCAAGGAACATTTGACAACGTGAGTGAGACCCCTAGAAACCCCCAACGAAGACAATCGAGAACGTCTTGAAATCCCGCAAGTGGTGTAATGCCCACCTGACAAAGTAGTCGACTAGGGAGCTCACGAAAGGGCGACGCAATGAAGGGAAAAAAATTGTTGTTCTTGGGGATAGCCGATTAGGGCATGGATAGGATTTGCTTTAAGGGTAGGATAGGAGGCAGAGAGTGTGTTTTCCCGGGGTGGGATGAAGGATATTTTACCGTCGGATGACATCGAGAGGTAATGGGAGCAATCCCCATTTCGTCTCAGTGCTGGGGCAACATGTTGGCAAACGTAGGAGTGGGA
>NW_026465441.1:0-12687 GCF_026875155.1 Cherax quadricarinatus
TAGCTCTAAAACTTGGAGAGTTTTCCTGAGTTTTTTTTAAAGTTTTTTTTTAAAGTATGTGAACTAATATGTTTTAAAAAACAGTGGAGAGCAATTGTATTTTAAAAACCCGGGGAAGTGATTCCCTTCAAAAAGTATTGTTTGAAAGTTTTAAAATTTACGAAAACGTGAAAAGCAAGTGTATGCGAAGGATGTCCTTAGGGACTGAAACCAGGGGTATTTGGGTTTTCTATCTGAAGGGAATTCAGCATCGAAAGGCAACGGATAGAAATTTTAAATTTTCCGGAAATTTTACATTAAATGAACAAAAAAAGGGCCCAAAATAAATAGAACCCCTATCTTTATGGTATTCCCTTTAATTATTTAAAAGAAAAAAAATGTAGACCTATTCCGGTGAAAAAGAGTTTAGGGAAATACTGATAATAAACTTTTAAATGTTCAATATTGACATAAATAACCGTTTTCCCTTCCTACACTGATACATTTTTTGCTTAAAATTTAAATATTCCAAATTTCTCAAAACGCAGAATAAAGACTTTTTTTTTTTTAAAATTAAAGACTTCGTCATCCAAACCCAATTTAAAAGAGAAGCCCATTTTTTATGTGTGAAAAAGAAAAGATAAAGGGGTATTTTAATTTCCCTGACTGGTGTCCATTTACAGTTTACTCGCAAAACAGTAGCTGAGAGTTGCCTCAAAATTAATTTGGGTAATGCGTGTCATAAAGTAATATGCGACGTGCTGCTGTATTTTCAGAGGAGCCTTGCCAGGAATGGGCCCAGTTCGAGCTTCAATAATGCCCACTAGATAACCTCCCTCCCCTCTGGGGAAAGATTTCTTCTGAAAGAAATGTTTTTAAAGAGTTAAAAAATCTGAATTTTATTATAAAAATTCAAAAATCCCCTCGCTTGGGAAATTTTGACGACTTTCCCACCGACTTAGACCCCCCAGGCCTGAAAGGGTCCAGGGTGGAGTGAAACGTCGTAAAAAATTTTTCCCCCTTGGCAGGGTTATTGGTGAATTGTTTCAGTCATGGTATTCTGATTTTCCTTCTTTAAAATATTTAATCGAATTCACATGCAGAATAAATCCTCCCCTTTAAGAATTCTTGTAAACGTCGTACAAGACCCGAGCCGTTAGTGTCACATACAGTTTGGGAAAGCACCCAAGTCCTGTCCAAAGGGGGACAGGTTCAACCCCTTTGGATGAAACCTCTCCTGGCATGAAGGGAAACCCCTAGAGGTAATCCTCGCAACGACTTTGAAAACCGAAAAAATTTATTGAAACATTATCTTATTTTTTAAAATTTAAGAGATATATGAAAGATAAGCCACGGGGGGTGAAAAATCTTTAGTCAAGTACCTTCCACTTTCAGTACGTCACAGGAGCTATAAAAGTTGCAAGGCAGAAACAAAAGGAGGGAAGTTCTCAGAGTAGCGCAGTGGGGTGTGTCCCGGCCGTAGTCTTCACTTAGAATTTGAGAGGCTGCGGCCCGGGTACCCCCTGCGCTACTCTGGAAAATTCCCCTCGTCCTGTTGGCCCCTTTCAACATTGCTCCCTGGGGATGGAAATCGAAAAATTACCCGTTTTCAGTGCTTTTCTTTCAATTTTTGCCCTTTTTTAATTTTTATTTTTTTTATATATATATATAAAAATATATATATATATTATAATATATATATATTAATAATAATTATTAATCGTTAAAAAATCTTTAAAATGTTTTTTTTAAAATTTTTTTATTAAGTTTAAAAAAATATTTTTTTAAAATTTAAAAAAATTTAATTTTTTAAAAAAAAAATTAGAAAAATTAAATTTTTTTAAAAGGAAATTTTAATTTTTAAACCAATTAAAAATATTTTTTTCAATTTTAAAAAAAAGAAAATTTTTTTTTTTAACAAATTTAAGGTTTTGCAACAAAATTTTTAAAATTAGGAAAAACGTTGTTAAAAAGGAAAAATAGAAAAGGGTTTTTAAAAAAATTCAACGGTTGGTTCTTTATTTTGAAAAATTTGGTGGGAAGGGGAAAAAGAGGGGAAAATTTAAGGGGGGAGGGGGGGGGGGGGGGGGGCCCCAGGGGGGGGGGGGGGGGGGTTTTGGGGGGGGTGCAGGGGGGGGGGGGGGGCCATAAGGGGGGTGAATCAGAGGGGGGGGTTTACCCTTTAAAATTTAAAGGAACAATGAATAAGTGACAATTTTGGGGGTTTCGCCCCAGGGTTTACAACCCAAAAAATAAGGACCGAGGGGTTTTTAAAATTTGGTATTAAAATAGGAATTTTGGCACAGGGTATGTGATTGTAGTTTTCAAAAATACAATAAAAATTTAAAGACAGGTTAAAAAGGTATAAAAAAATACTTGGGGAATAAAAAAGGTTGGAAAAAAAATGGGGGGGGGGTTGTTAAATCTTGGTTTTTTTTTATATTACAGGGGAATAGGTGGGGGACTTTTTTGGAATTTTGTAAATTAAAATTTAACCGTTGTTTTTAGTTTTAAAAACTCGTGCTTTATTAAAAGGCCCTTGGGTGTGCAAAAAAGTTTCTTTTTCAAATTCTCTTGAATTTTAAAAATGATTTTGGGTTTGGTGTTTAACAGGCGTTGTTTTTGGGGGTTCACTGGTTTTTTTCAACCCCTTTCATTTCTTTGTTTTTACCTACGTAGTCTCCACAGGGTTAAGTGAAAACTCCTGACCCCCCCCCTTTTTCGTTTTGCTGGGTTTTTGTCCTGGTTAGTCCTTTTTTTGAAGTGGTAGAAGGAGGGGGACTCTGGTGTTAGCTTGTAAAAGACTTTTGGGACGTTTAGTGAACCGCTTTTGGGAAAAATTATAACTTTTTTGGGGAGCGGTGTTGATGCGGGGGAAATTGAGATCTAAGAGCTTTTTTTGCAGTCTTGGTGAAAAAAAAAAAGGGGAAATTGTAATCATGAATGTTTGGGTGAATGTAAGTACATTCCTCGTCAAGAAAATCGACTACAAATTCGGTTGCTTTAGGAAAAACCCGATGATATGCCTCTTTTGGTCTTGGTTCTTGACTGGAATAGAAGTGTGTGGTCATTTTTATTTTGGGGGGTTTCCCATAAAAAATTGAAATCTTTGGTTGTTGTCTACTATATTTGTCCAAAATATTTTTTGTTACCCAAGTAGTAGCTTTTTTTATCCTTTTACTCAGTACAAATTAAAATTTCTCTCCCATATTGCTTACCTTTGTCCTTTTTCCACTACTATTACTATACCACTAGTGAACTCGAAATGGTACCTCACTAGTATTCACCCACTTGAGCCTTTTATACCCCCTGTGTCCATGTATTGTTTGTAATGGCTTGATAAAGCTCCCGGAAAAAAACGTTGCCACAATAATTAAAATTTATTTGCATTTGTGCCCTTTTATTTTTACAACTCAATTTTGAAAGGTCGGGTCCCTCTCAAATCCGCCGCCTCACTAGGGGAAGTTGTCGAAGTTGTTTTAGTTGTACCAAAAAACCCTTTTTGAGTGTCTGAAAAATTAAACATTAAAAGTATAAAATACCAAAGGTTTTTAGGTGACACATAGGGGCAACAGTTAGGATTTTTATTATGAAACTTTCCCCCTACACAGTAGGCTTCTTCATCAAGTACAGAAAAGTTGATAAAGCAGAAGATATTTGAAGACGTGTAATTTTTTGGGGGAGGGACTGTTTAATCGTCTTCAAATCTTCGGGCTTCTATCAACTTTTTGTCTTGACTAAGAAGCCTAGTGTGGCGAAACGTTTCATAAAAAAAAGAAACTAACTGTTGCTAGGTCTTACTAACAACCTGTCGGTATTTTTCCCATTTTAATGTTCTTTTTCAGACACTGCAACAAAAGTGTATTTTGGGTACAGCCCTCAATCAATTTCGACAATTTCCACTAGTGAAGCGGCTGGATTTGAGAGGGACCTGACCTTTCAACATCTGATTAACCCCCCTAGTGGCCTACGTCTCACCCTTGGCGTGTTTGGTTTCAAAAAATTTTTTCTGATATTTTTTACTCATCTTGGTATTTTTATAAACGGGACGCGAGTTCATTCATTTTCTATTGTTTTAATTTCAATTTCTTATTTTTTTTTCCCCCTTTTTGTCTCTCTAGAATCTATATTTTTTTCCTTCCCCATTTTTTTTAATCCTCCTTCCCTTTCTTCTCTCTCTCTCTCTCCCCTCTCTCTCTCTCCTCTCTCCCTTCTCTCTTTTCCCCCTCCCCTCTCTTCTTCTCTTTCCCCCTCTCTCTCTCACCCTCTCAGCAACGCATTAAAGTGGCTTGTGACATTTCTCACGATTTATTCACTAAATTTTTTAATTTTAGCCTTCCACTCCCCAAATGATTTTTATCCTCGAGCTTCTTGTTCCAGGGCTTTTTTTGGGGGGAGGGAGAAACTGCTGCTGCTCATTATATAAATTAAAAACCGAGAAAAAATTGGGGGTTTTCAAACGCGCCTTTTTAAAGTGTAATGACTATTTTTGACAAGAAAGGGTAGCTCCATTTTCTTGATCAAGAGTTTTAAAACCTTTACCAGACCCCCTTTTCAATGGTACTCGCCGGTAAATCTGCCGCAAGCGTTGCCAGTTTTCCCAATTAGTGGTTTGTATACTTCACTTACTTATTGGGTTAAGACGCTTATTCTACAGTTTTCGGCGCTTTCTTTGTAATAAATGAAGACTAAAAACCCACCATTTTTGCATGGGAACATAAAAAATTCCACTTCGTACCAATAGGTTTTACAAATGCGTAGATTACAGCACAACGCAAGCATAAAAACCCCGGTAACACAACACACACACACACACACACACCACACACACACACACACACACACACACACACACACACACACACCACACACACACACAACCCCCCCCACAAATTTCAAAAATCCTTAGGAAGTCGCGGCGAAATTTTTTTCGAGCTTATGAGTAACACCCTGAAACGACCTGTTGTGGTCGTTTAGCCCAAAATTTTTTGCTGGCCACTGTATTTAGGGAACGACCTTTTTTTGGGCCCGTTAAAATGAAGGCATGTCTGTTTGGGGACTTATATATGTGTACACAGAAGTAGTTTGCAAATGTTTTTAAGTCGAAGTATTGTAGTCAGGGGAACCTTGATCATGCTTCCTAATACCTCCTTGTCCCCCCACATAACCTTAACCACACCCACAATAAAGCCCCCCCACCCCCCAAAAACAAACCCCTCACACCTAATTACAGGCCCGACCAACCCCCCCCCTTAGCCACATACCCTCCAAAACCCTTCAGCCCCCCTCACTATGCCCCATCACACCCCTCCTAAAACCCCTCACCACGCCCCCCACATACCTTCACACACCCCTCACTATAGCCCCTCTACAACCACTCCTAAAACCCCCCCCACCACGCCCCCTCACTATAGCCCTTTATCACACCCCCCACTATAGCCCCCCATCCACCCCTCCCCAAAAACCCCTCGCCACACCCTCACTTAGCCTCATCACACCCCTCCCCAAAACCCCCCCCAACCCTCACTATACCCCTCAAATTTTGCCATCACACCCCTCCCAAACCCCTACCACACCCAAGATGCCCTCATCACACCCCTCCCAAAAAAGCCCCCACCACACCCTCACGATAGCCCCCATCACAGCCCTCATCCAACCCCTCCCAAAACCCCCTCAAACCCCCCCCTCACTATACCCCTCATCACACCCCCACATAGCCCCCACCCCCCCAAACCCCTCACCACACCCCTCACTATAGCCCTCACACCCCTCCCCCAAAACCCCCCCACCCCCCTACATACCATCACACCCCTCCAAAACCCCCTCCCCACCCCTCCTATGCCCTCATCCCCCCTCCCAAACCCCCTCACCACACCCCCCACATAGCCCTCATCACACCCCCCCAAAAACCCCCCCACCAACCCCTCACTATACCCATCCACCCCCCCACAACCATAAAAATCCCTCCCAAAAACCCCCCCCCCACACCTCATATAGCCCTCATCACACCCCTCCCCAAAACCCCCCCCACCACACCCCCCACTAAGCCCCATCAACCCCTCCCAAAACCCCCTCACCACCCCTCACTATACCCCTATCACAACCCCCACATAGCCTCACATCTTCCCAAAAACCCCCTCCCCACACCCCTCACTATAGCCTCATCACACCCCCTCCCAAAACCCCCCACTATAGCCCTCACACCCCCTCCCCCAAAAAACCCCCCCCCCCCCACCCTCACTATACCCCTCTCAAACCCCCCCCACATAGCCATCACATCCCTCCCAAAAAACCCCCTCACCACACCCCTCACTATAGCCCTCATCACACCCCTCCCAAAACCCCCCCCCACCCCACCTTCGCTGGGTGGGGGGAGGCTTGACTGCCTAAGAACCGTCGGTCTTGTCATCCCTACACCCGATATTTCCTTAAATGCCCTTCCTAACTCGCCTTCTCTCCTAAATTTTATATATGTCGTGCCGAATAAGTAAAACTGGGCAATCAGCAAGATTTTATAATCATGGGGGGGCGCTAAAAACCTAGGGTTAAATCGCATTGGGGGGGGGAAAGGAAGGTATTCAGACCAATTCAGGTAACCGGAGCACAAATCAATTCCCTTGATCAAGAGCCCCTCACCCGCGTCAAGGGAACCCCCCTTTAGGGGGTTAAATTTGCAAAAACTCTTTAAAATTAAGCCCCTTTCCCAAAAAATTTTCTAATTTTTTTTATTTAGTTAATGTAAAAATTTTGTACCAAAAAAACCTTTGAAAACTTACCTAATTTTAAAAAAGCGCAATTTAATTTAGCCTAAACCCAATAAATATTAAAACCAAAATAGCAACTTTTGCCTATTCAGCACGACCACCACAGACATAAATTGTAAGGGACATATCTTTGAAGGGGTATTAGAGATCTTTAAAGTGAATCTAGAAACAAAAATTTTGGGGTATCAAACTCAATAGGAGCACTGTAAAAGGGAGATATTATTATAACAAAGGAAAGCGCTAAACCCGGGGGATTATACGTCCTGGGGGGGGGGTGTGGAAGGATTTAGGTTAATTCGGAAAAGGAGCACAGATCCAATTTTCCCCAAAACAAACCCCCCACCAACCCTCAAAAGGAACCCTTCCTTAGGGACGTAAGGGTTTTTGCTCCCAGCGGGCAAAGTACCCAATTTTTAAAAGATGCAAATTATTTACCTAAAGTATTTCTCTATATTTTTGTCTTTTTCCTCAAACCCCACGAAATCCCGACACAAACCCCTTTTGTTTATACATAAAATTTTTCTGTATTAAATTCTATACAATTTTCCAAGAATTTACGACTATGGATTAAAACCAATTTGGTAAAATCAGGTCATGCTTTCTTTCCCCCCCAATGGCTGGAAAATTTTGGTCTGCATCCAACTCGCTTGGTTAACTGCAGCTTAGCTAACTCATACACTTTTCAAATATTAGTTTCCCCCCTTTTCTTTTCTGCCAAAAAGCTTTCTTCAAAAATTTTTCACAATAGGAATAGGAGAAGCACATACTGACCAAAATTTGTTCGCATCCGTTAACTTACTAGGGCACACAAAAAAAATAAAACCTGCTATACATGACAGGAAAAACAGAATGCACATATTTAACTCCTTCGTTACTCTTCAGAGATTGTTAAAAATGTACGAATACTTGAAGCTTCTTTTCACAGTTTTTTCTCATGTGTGTGTTGTGTATATATTATATATATATTTATATTATATTTAATATATATATATATTATATATTATTCTATATCGTGCCAAATAGGAAAAAACATAGGATTTTGGGCTTAAATGGAAAATGGTCTTCTTGCCGAATAAGGTAAGCAAAAAATTAAAATTTCACAAAAAACATTCTGAACCTAACAAAAAAATTTATTTCTTGTTTTTAAATTTTGTAAACTTATTTTTAAAATATTTGGACGGATTGGCTAAATTAAACTGCCTTGTTATGGGGCAAAGTAGTTTTCTAAGGTTCTTTTGGTCAAGATTAATGTTAAGAAAAATTTTAAATAATGAAAAAATATCTTTAAATGTATAAGGAAATCTTTAGAAAAATTTAATTTTAAATGAGTTCTGCAACTGCCCAATTTTAAAATATTCGGCACATAAAATTTATATAATATATATATATTATATATATAATATAATATTTATATATTTTTATATATATATATAGTCGTGCCGAAGGCGAACTTGCGATTTTGGGCTTAAATAGCAACGCTCATCTTGCCATTGGGACAAGTGAAAATTTGTGTAGCAAAATTTTCGCCAAAACACTCTAAACCCTAACGAAAGAAATATATTTCAGTGTTTTTAGTATTAAATATGTAAACAAATCAAAAATTTTAGTTGGGTTTGGCTAAAAAAAATTGTTGTTATAATAAAGGGTTTGGTAAGTTTTCTAAGATTCTTTTGGTGCAAAATTAAATTTTTTTACTTAACATTATGAAAAAAATAATCTTTGAAAGTAAAGAGAAAATTTTTTGAAAAGACTTAATTTTAAAGATTCTTGCTAATTGACCAGTTTTACTATTTTGGCACTCATAATATATATATATATATATATATAATAATTATAATAAAATATATATTATATTAATATACACAACAAAGCAAATCAAACATTAAAATTACCCCCGTGGCTATTTGTGCGCGCGGAATGTATCAATACTAGTATTTCGTATATATTCTAGGATAGTCTTGTCGGAGAGGGTTATAACGCAGGTAAGATAAGAGACAACCAAGTTTGGTTCGATGCAATTGCGGAGAGTACGAGAGTTTGTGTCCAGCGGGGGGAAGACAGGACAAGAACGGGAGGGTGAAGGGCTACGGGGAAAATTGTACAGATGAAGACAATAAATAAAGGAAAAAAATATCCAAAGGGGATGGGTATCCCAGGAAACACTTTAATGAGCTAAGGAAATCGTTCTTCCCCGGATGTCACGTAAAAAGAACTAGTATCTTTAGCATTAGTAAATAGAATGTAACAGAAATGTTAGTAACAAATAGTAATAAAAAAGTAATAACGAATAACAGTAGTAGTAAAAATAGTAAAAACAAAAGTAAAAATAATAATAAAGGAAGTAGAATGTAATAACGTAAAAATAACAGTAATAATAAGTAATAATAATAGTAATAGCAGTAGTAATAAATAGCGTGTAATAGTAATGCAGTGTAATAATAATAGTAAATATTTTCGAAAAACCAAATTTTTAAAAAGGGGAAGGGAAATGGAAGGTATTAGGTTGGAGCAAAAATGGGGCAGCGCCCTTATCAGATAAAGAGCACTTGACAACTTTAAAACGAGCTCCTGTTAGAAGAAAAAAATTTAATAAAGGATCTTGAAGATAACTTTTAAAACGCCCCTAGCACAGCCTCTACTCTCCATTTAAACTTGTGAACCCCTAAAGACTTCTTTCTAAGACCTCTTTGGTTTCTTTCCCCCCCCCCAATTTTCCTATGAGTGCCTCTATAACTTTGCATCCAAATGGGGGGGAAAAAAAATAGAAAATACGAAACAAGAATGTGGGATTAAACTCGTTCTTACATACATACGAGAAGGCATCATAATTATGTACAGCTCCCAAACGGGGAAAAGGCATGCGAAATCGTATTAATTTAATACTATTTGGGACGAACTGGTGAAGAAAAGACTTGAAACACGACCCTTTGCTTAAACAACTTTAAATTTTTGTGTTTTGCCTTTTAATTAAGGCAAAAGTTTTCCCGGTGAAAGTTTTTTCCGCAACCTGCTTTTTTTTTTAAATATTACTCAATACTAGGAACAAAAAGAAAAATTAAGCGTAAAAACGCCCCTTGAAGAGAAAAGGGGAAAAGGGGAAGGCAAGACCAGGATCAATCGTTCTCAGGCCCCATGCCCAAAAGTGATAAGCGCAAGAAAGGGGGAAAAATGTATCCCGGGATAAAAAAGCTCCATGCACCCAAGTGTTAGCGACACAAAACAGGGGGGTTTTACAAACTCGTTTAGAAAATTAAGACGGCCACAAAAAGGAAACAAAAAAAATGTTCTAGGACTTAAAAGATACCGCACCATAGCAAAAATCTCTCTCTCTCCTTTCAACACACACACACCACACCACAACACACACACAAAACCACCAACACATTTCTTAAGCAAGCATGACGGGGGAAAATATTTGTGGTTACTACGCGGGGATGAAACTGCTTGGGAAAGACTCAAAGGAAAAAAAATTCCTGTAAAAAAAGAAAAACACAAAAAGGACTCGAGCAGTTTGTAATTAACAAACATAATTAAAGGTTTTTTGGGAAGGTATAACACAGTCACCACTAAACATTTAATTAAGAATTATTTTCAGGGAAAAAGAAAATTTTAAAATAGTGTTACATTTCTGGATTTGTTTGCATTTTTTGTAATCAGAGGAAATGTACACCCTTTAAAAAGGAAGGGAAACCGTATTTCGCAGAGAGGAATTTCAATTCCCCGAAAAAATAGCCTTTTACCGATATCAGTGAATCCTCCTTAAGTGGTGATACATATTTAATTAAATACAGAAAGATATCCCTGTTAGATTATAATGGAAGAAATCACAATAAAAACCCAAATTGCAAAAATGTAAAAAAAAACGTGAAAACAGTAAATAAAGCATGAGCCTTTTGTGCTTGCAATACTCTTCAGAAATGTGTGTAAACCTGAAATATATGAAATGGTCTCAGCACATGAAAGCGTTCAGGTTTTTATTCCTGTCGCCTTTAAAAAAGGGACATAAATGTTGCGGTAAAAAAGCTACATCGCTGTCTTTGTGCACAAGCAACAAATCACTCCTTAAAAAAAAAAAAAAACGGGAGTAGAAAATACAACAAAACAAAAATAAAACTAACAATCAAACCGCCAAGAAAATACGAACAAGCATCACTTTGAATACAAAACCCTACAGAGTTTATAAGACAGCAAAAGAACCCGAGCAGAAGCATCGTTTAAAATAAAGAGTGTGGGGGAGATGAAAGGCGGCGGGTGAAGAAGGAGTGGAAGGGGAGGGTGGGGATGGGAGGGGTTTTGAAGGAGATGGGAAGGTGAGGGGGTGGTTGGGAGGGTTTAAAAAGGAGATGGGAAGGTAGAAAGGAGGAGGCACAGGAAAAATTTTGGGATACCCAAACCCCTTTTCGCAGAGAAATTTACATTTTTGATTCTTTAAAAGAAATACAGTTTTCGAGAAAAAGTAAAAAAAACTTTAATGTAAAGAATAAAGCCAATAATAATAACAATTGCGTGATAGTTTCTCCTCCAAAACATCCAAAAAGACAAATTTCGAAATGTAAATATTATACAACAGTATAACGAGTATAAGTAAAAAAAAAAATTCATCAAGGCACTTCAAACCAGATTCTCATTTCATTACGCAATTATCAGTCATTGCGGGATTTGAAAAACTGACAAAACTAACAATAATTGGGCAAATTAAAATCGGAATAGGCTTTTGTTGCAGTAAAGAACTTAATAGACAGTAAAGAATCGCTTGAATCAACACTATTTTTGCTGTTGTTTGAAGTTACCACAACAGACCTCGCTCAATTAATGATCGTGTAGTTCATGTATTTTTTTTCCACTTGTCGCCTAATATTGCAATTATGAAAATAGGAGAGCTAGCAGAATAATTCTGATTATTGCTAGCAATGTTATAATACATAAACTCGCCAGACATGAATCATTTTAAGGAAAACATTTATATGGTGTAATGCTGGCAATAACGATGAAGCCTCATTGTAGGATACGTTTTTATTGGGACAACGTTTCGCTCTTTGTAGAGATTGATCATGTTCCACTCAACAAAGCTTTTATGCAATAAAAGCTTTCGCAGCGTGGGTCTTTCCTATAAAGTATGCCGGTAATACTCATAAAACACGCATTAAATTTCACCACAAAAGGCTTTGAAAGGTAAGTCCGGTATCAAAGAGGAGCTGAGAGAGCATTTTAAATAATCGCACCTCCAAATATCCTGAGGAAGCCAAGTGACACCCCTTGGTGATGATCACATACCACTTAGCAGAGGAACCCAATGATTTAAGTAACCTGAAATACACAGAGGAAACTGGTCTTCCCACGTCCATTCATTCAGAGAACTGGTATTCTCCGACGTCCTCCATTTCCGGTACCCAGAGGAAGCTGGCATTCTCTGATGTCCTCTCATCTCAGTATCAAGAGGGAGCTCAGTACACATTCTGCTGTTCTCACCCTCCAGATTCCCATGGAGAGACGGATAACACTCTTTCGTGTTCTCCCCTCCATAAAATTCTGTTCATACAGAAATTCAGGTTCCGAATATGCCATGGAAAGAGCTCTTACGCTGGATACATTGCGAAAATGGAATAATGATTTCTACGATGTACTTTTATATAACTAGATATATTTTTTTAAATTTCACAATGTTTTCATGTAGAATATCAACATATCAATAACCGCTTGTTCAAAAAAAAAAAAATCCGTTTATTTGCGCAACCAAATAAATTATTTAAATTCAGAGCTTTATATATTATAAATATTACACACACGCACACACACACACACACACACACACACAACGTTCCAGAATTGATTTGCCTTTCATAGTGACCCAGATATTGTACATAAAATTTCAAATATGACTAAAAATAAAACGCCTCTATTATTATTATTATAATCAAAAAGAAGCGCTAAGCCACAAGGACTA
>NW_026465442.1:0-14052 GCF_026875155.1 Cherax quadricarinatus
CGCCACATAATACAGGATATAAAAAACCCACTATTTAAACCTAAAAGATGAATGATCACATTGACCCTGATCTAAGCCTCCATAATCTAACACACAATCAAAACTTATTGGAAAGTAACTGCCTTTATTACACAGCATCACAAGCCAGCACTATTCTGAGCACTGCTCAAAGTCTATCAGTTCTTAACTACAACATCAGATCCTTAAGCAAACACTATGATGACCTCCTGGCACTCCTTGAGTCACTTAAGACACCCTTCTCCTGCATTATTCTTACTGAGACCTGGCTTAAGCAGGACAATAGATATCTACCCACTACCAGGATACACAGCAATCCACAACTGCAGACCATACCAAGCTGGGGGTGGTACTGCTATCTATTACTCTAACCAACTATCTTGTATTAGCACTAATTGCTTTAGTGATGAATATGGGGAATACATTTTTGCTACTTTTACTGTAAAAAACCTCAAGACGCCTGTAACAATCGGTGCCATATAATGGATACCCCACACAAACATCCCAAACTTCAGTGAGAATCTAAAGTCACTAATAACAAACAGACAAATGAACAAGCACCACCTTCTCTTAGCTGGAGACTTCAATATCAACCTTTGCCTACCAGATGATCAAACTGTAACTGATTTCATCAACAATATGAACAACACACTTCTCATACCAACAATAAAAACTAAACCAACCAGGCTGACTGACACAAGTGTAACCATAATAGACCATATATGGACCAATATACTAGCCCCCCCTTAAATCAGGGATAATCACAGACAGCACTACTGACCACTACCCAACCTTCCTCTTAACAAACATTAGTAAGCCACCACTTGAATACAACAAAGTTTCATTTAGACTCCATGACGAGGCCTCAATAAGGAATTTCACAGCAGACCTAGAGACTGTTGGCTGGCCTACAGAATTCTCCAATGCCAATGGTATTGACAATTGGACAGACATTTTTCTTAACAAAATACTTAGACTATACAACAAACATTGTCCTATAAAAACTAAAGAGATCATGAATAAACGGCTTGGTTGCCCATGGCTAACCAGCACCATTCTGAAATCCATTGATAAGAAACACCAATATGAAAAGCAATATAGACAGGGTTTAATACACAAAGATATTCTTAAACAATATTCAACAGTTCTCACCAAATTAATAAAGAAAACCAAACAACTGTACTACTCCAGCAGATTCACTGACACAAGAGGCGATATAAAAAAGACCTGGAAAACACTTTCCCAGATTCTGGGGACCCACAAACTGGAAAAAAACAAGAATATTGTTCTAACTAAACCTCATGAAACACCACTGCATCCCACTGATACAGCTAACAAGATAAACGACTTCTTCTCAAACATAGGATCTAATCTCACCAGTAAAATCCCACGTACCAATGCCGGTGCCGGGGACTACCTAGATGGGAATTTCCCAAATTCCTTCTATCTTGTACCAACTGAGCCCACGGAAGTCACCGTGATCATAAAGTCACTTAAAAACAACTCGGGGAATCTGTCTCACGTCCCACCATTATTGTACAAGCAAGCGGTCCATGTCCTTTTGCATGCTATTACATTACCTTTTAACAAGTCACAAGAAAGTAGCACTTTCCCAACACTACTCAAGACAGCAAGGGTTACACCAATACATAAAGGTGGTGACCCTACAGATGTAAACAACTATAGGCCAATATCAAACTTGCCATTGCTGTCCAAAATCTTCGAGAAGCTCGTGCACAGGAGACTATATTCATTTATAACGTCACAAAACATACTCAACCCCTGCCAATTTGGATTCCGGAAAAATAAAAGCACTAATGATGCAATTATAAAAATGCTAGACCTGCTTTACACAGCATTGGAAAATAAGGAATATCCGCTAGGAATTTTTATTGACCTAAGAAAAGCGTTTGACACAGTAGACCACAGCATCCTACTCCACAAACTTGACCACTATGGTATAAGAGGCCATGTGCTTGCATATTTTAAATCCTACCTTTCTAATAGGTATCAGTATGTCACCATTAAAGACACAGCCTCATCAATACGGCGACTTGATACTGGAGCTCGGCAGGGAAGTGTCCTTGGACCCCTGCTCTTCCTCATTTACATCAACGATCTTCCAAACACATCCCAACACCTGAAACCCATTCTCTTTGCTGATTACATGACTTATGTCATCTCCCACCCTAATCTTGCCACCCTCAACACCATTGTTAACGAGGAGCTGCTCAAAGTATCAACTTGGATGACAGCCAATAAACTTACACTTAACACTAGCAAAACCTACTATATTAAGTTTGGTAGCAGAGCAAGTGTTGCGCAACTTAACATTAAGATCGACAACACTCTAATTGCCAGACATAATGAGGGCAAATTCCTTGGCCTATACCTTGACAACAACCTAAATTTCAGCACCCATATCCAACACATATCAAAAAAAGTATCCAAAATGGTGGGGATCCTCTCCAAGATATGATACTACATGCCGCAAACTGCCCTTCTCACACTATACCATTCACTTATATATCCATACCTCACCTATGCTATCTGTGCTTGGGGTTCAACTGCAGCAACACACCCAAAGCCAATAATAACCCAACAAAAAGCCACAGTAAGAATAATCACTAAATCCCATCCCTGGCAACACCCTCCCCCCACTCTTCATAGATCTAAACTTACTCCCTGTTCAGAACATCCACACTTACTACTGTGCAATCTACATCTACAGGACCTTAAATTCCAATATTAACCTTGACCTAAAATGCCAGTCTTGGCTGAGTGGTTGAGGGGAGTAGATGTGTGCTGGGGGGATCTGGACCTACTAATTCACAGGCCTACCCATTTCTCCCAACTGATAAGTCATCATTAAAACTCCTACTGTTGGAAGTCAGCTTCAGTGTTGTGAGAACTCTTATGTGCGAGTTGTAACTAGGGGTATACCTAGTGAAACACTGGAAATAGTTTTCCTTTTGAAAAGGCCCTCACAGGCCTCTGCTTCCCCTCTGCCTTTCATTTGACCTCAGCCTTTCGCCTCTATCAACATACAGTGTAGAGGCAAATTTTGCTAGTCCACTGCTACTCGTGCCTCTGAAAATGCTCACAACTCATCCCTTTATCAACCTGAGGAATAACGATGAGTGTGCAGTCCTACATGAGTTGGTAACCCAGGTGTCCACACACTGAAAATTCATCTTTCATTCCAAGACACGTGTGCTAGAAGTTCTGAAAGTTTGGAGTGAGTAACTATTTGTATGAGTATTGCAGTGTTTGGTAACTCTTTCTCAAGTCTGCCTCAGTCAGTGACCTTGAGCAAGGCACTGCATCACCTGCCTGAGACTTTCGCCCATATTGACTATGTGAAGAAAGGCGAATGTGCGTGCTCAGTTACCCCTGCTGTTCTCCTGTATCCCAACTCTCTGCCTTTAAACTCAGCCGTTCGCCTCTATCAACGTGCAGTGTAGAGGTGTATTTTGCTGCTCTGCTGGTACTCGAATATGTAAGTTCCGCAAGTGCTGCAGATTTGGTGTAACTATTTGCACGAGTGGATTACACTGACTTAGGACATTGTGCTACCATCAGTACCTACGTAGGCTTAAAATGAGTGAGGAATGTCTGGCCTGCTGGGTGACCTTGAAAATGGCACTATAAGACCCGCATGCCACTTACACCCATACTGCATGTGTCTAGTGAGGTGAATGTCCCTTCCTCGACTTTCCTATTCACCGGTATCCCTTAACTAGTCGCCATTATCTACATTTGCGATAAGGGCGAGTTTAGCTGATCCAGGCTAAACAGCGCTCCAAGCCAGCCAGTGAAGGCCAAGTTACACTGCAGCTACATCTGTTCTGAGTCCCAGAATGCCTTTGTGAACGTTCTACAGTGTTCCGGCAGTACCTTCGGTGTTGTGAAAATTAGTTCTTAGGTAGTGAAAATTTGTCTGTCATTCCAAGACACGTGTGCTAGATGTGTTAAGTGCTGTGGGTTTGGAGTAATTAACAAGTAGTACAGTGTTGGTAACTCTCGAGATGACTGTGGGCCCAGTGAATGACCTTGAAAATCGCACTGCGACCCGCAGGCCACTACACCCATATTGCCTGTGTCTAGCGAGGTGAATATCCCTTCCTTGTCCCTTCTCTCTTATGGAATAAAGGCGGTTTCGCTGACCCAAAAGTAACAGACTAACTCTTACACCTCAAGCAGCTGAACTAGAAGTGACCTATGGATGTGAACGAAGTAAATGATGGTGAAGGCGAATTCATACATTTTAGAAGTAAGGGAGCTTTGAAAAAAGAAAGAGGATTTCAAAGGAGGCTTGCTGCAAGAAACAACGAGAGCAACAACAACCAACGCAAAATGGTTAGGCTTGATTTCCCTGCTAACACTGAGTTTGAGGTCAAGTTTAGATGGTTTTACGAAGCTTCACTAGACAACCCAGAGGAAAACCTTCGGATTCGCTTGCGTCATGACGAGGATAATTACGTTTTTGTTACTAACGACCCAACATTCATAGAAAAACTTCTTACTCATAAATATGCTAACATCCAACTCCAAGCTGCCCCACCAAGATCACCTAAAGTGCTTATTGTTATCCACAATGTCAATAAGTACATGGATCCCAAATTCCTGTTGTCAGATCAAGTTGCAAACCCTCATTGACTTCCAAATGATCTGATATTGGCCGAGTGGATTGGCCAAGGGACTCCACCATCATATATCTACTCTCGTGCTGCGCTTAACAGGAGTTACAAAATAGCTTTGTACAAACCACCTCACCGTAGATGCTACAAGTGTCAGCACTGGGGTCACATTGCTTGGAAATGCCCATCTAAGTCACACTGGTGTGCAATGTGTGCCAAGGCCCATCCTTCTCACCAGTGCTATGATATGATCAAGAAACACCAGACCATTGCATTACAATGTATCAATTGTGATACTCCAGGAGTCACAGCTGCTCATGCTGACTGCAGAGCGAAAGCTGCTCACATCGCCAGCCGCAGGGCTCCTGCCTCACCCATCACCCCCCATGATGAGGCAGTAGGCCTACCAGATACTTCATGTCTGAATACTGACCCATGCTTGGTTTCAGACATGGTGGTGATGTGTACTTAGCTCTGGGAAGACCTGTTTGTGTGCTCTCTGTGAATCTGAACCAGGAGCAACTTTACCAGCAGCTGAGAGAAGAGCTCAGAGTTGCTAAGATGGAGATACGGCAATTAACAGAGGAGAACAAGAGGATTCGTAGTAATCCTCCTGTTGTGAGTCCCCAGGTTAAGAGGGGAGCTTGGTCAGTGGCCGGGCAACATGGAACCAAGCTGAAGATCAAGAAAACGGTTGGAGAGGTAGAAACAACGAGAAACCAGAAGACTACCGTGGAAACTTCCAACCCATTCTCTGTGCTACCTGACGAATGTGAGTGTTCTACTGGGAATGCAACAACGAGCACCAAAGAAGCATTGGCAGACGTGAGTGAGACATCCCTAGAAACCCCAACGAAGAACATCGAGAACGTCTTGACGAATTCTACAAGTGGTGTAATGCTACCTGGCGAATGTGAGTCGACTACTCGGAGCATCACGACGGACGACGCCAAGGAAGGTAAAAACATTGTTGTTGTTGGGGATAGCCAGATTAGGTACATGGATAGGGCATTCTGCTTGAAGGATAGGAGTAGGAGGCAGAGAGTGTGTTTTCCTGGGGCTGGGATGAAGGATATTGTTAGCCGTCTGGATGACATCATGAGAGGTAATGGGAGCAATCCTATTATCTGTCTCAGTGCTGGAGGCAACGATGTTGGCAGACGTAGGAGTGAGGACCTGATTAGCAGGTACAGGTCAGCAATAGAGATAATTAAGAGGAAGGGTGGGAAACCTGTCATATGTGGCATTTTGCCAAGGAGAGGAGTTGGAAATGAATGGTTGTCCAGAGCAATTGGTGTCAATTGCTGGCTGGACAAATACTGTAAGGAAAATGCAGTAACATTCATTGACAACTGGGACCTCTTCCACGGCAGAAATGACATGTATGCCAGGGACGGGGTTCACTTATCTAGGTGTGGGGTGGGAGCACTGGGCAACACAGTGGAGGGAGCTGTTAGGTCTTCAAACTAAGAATAGTTAGTGGTATGGGTTTTTGCGGGAAAACTGTGAAGTCGCAGGGTAGTAATATGAGTACTAGGAGAACTAGCAATAGGAAAAATGAGGTGGATATTGGAAAGCCAGTGGCACTAATTGACAAGGACGGTAATAGGTTTAGTGGAAAAACAGAAAGGAGCAAGAAGGGTAAAGAGAGAGGAGGGTCTTTAAATATTTATTACACAAATAGTCGCAGTGCTAGGAATAAGATGGACGAGTTGAGACTAGTTGCTAGTACAGGTAACATAGATGTATTTGCCATTACTGAGACGTGGTTTAATTCAAAAAGTCGGGACATGCCTGCAGAATGTCACATCCAGGGTTTTAAAATTGTTCCAAGTAGATAGAAGTGTCGGAAAGGGGGTGGGGTGGCATTGTATGTCCGAGATCGCTTGAACTGTTGCATAAAAACGGGTATTAAGTCTGAAGTAACACATACAGAGTCTGTTTGGATAGAATTTTCAGAGGGGCATAAAAAATTAATTTTAGGTGTGATATACCGTCCCCCAAATTTAGATAGGGACCAGGGGAAAACTACTATGGGAAGAAATTGTTAGGGCCACAAGGCACGATAATGTAGTAATTCTAGGAGACTTTAACTTTAGTCATATTGATTGGAATTTCTTGACTGGGAATTTAGAATCTTTACGACTTCTTAGAAGTAGTTCAGGATTGTTTTTTGAAGCAGTTTGTGACAGAACCTACAAGGGGTAATAACCTGCTTGACTTAGTTCTGGCAAACAACGAATCCCTTGTTAATAATTTAGAAGTTTCAGAGGAACTGGGTGCTAGCGATCACAAATCAATTACATTTAGCATTGAATGGAAGTATGATAGTAGGATAACTCAGTAACAGCCCCAGATTTTCGCTTAGCAGATTACGATGGGCTTAGAGAACACTTATCATTTTGTTGACTGGGTAACGAAGAGAGCTATCAATATGACAGTTTTCTGAACACAATACAAATTCAAATTCAAATTCAAACTTTATTCTCTATAAGTATTACAATGCTGAGTTTACAGAATTTGGTTATTGTGTGGTTTACATGTAGTAAAATAATAATTACAGAGTGTACCACTAGAACGCCTAGCATGGCTAGGCATTTCGGGCAAGGGCTTATATTAAATCTTAGGTTTAAAAATGTTACAGAATTATGAGAAAAGTTGGTATTATGGCTAAGTGACTAAATACTAGTTGTGAGTTTAGCAATGTGAATGCTTTTGTTTTGGCACTATATATAGTTTCAGTATTGGAGTATCACAGGCCAACTATTGACTACTTAAGATTCATTATTTTGAGATTGAGAATGATATTTCTGTTTATGGTCAAATGGGTGAGTGAGTGTAAGTGTGAACCACCAGGTGGTATTCGTATTATTAGTTGACAGGGTGTATCAGGGAGATAAGATGTTTTCTGATGGTAGTTTTGAAGGTGATGAATGTGTCTGCAGTTTTGGAATTTTCAGGTCAGAGAACGTTTATCCCTTACAAAGAAATTAGATCAAATAGAAATGACCCAAAATGGATGAATAATAGGCTGAAATATCTAATAGGGCATAAGAAAGGAATTTATAGGCGTATCAAAAGAGGCGAGGGTCATCTTGTGAATCAGTATATTGACATTAAGAGGGACATTAAATAGGGGATAAGAAAAGCTAAAGGGGACTATAAAATTAAAGTTGCTAGGGATTCTAAAATTAACCAAAAAAGTTTTTTCCAGGTATATAGAACAAAAGTTAGAGATAAGATAGGTCCCCTTAAAAATAACTATGGGCATCTTACTGACAAAGAGAATGAAATGTGCTCGATTTTAAATAATTATTTTCTCTCGGTTTTTACACAGGAAGATACTAATAATATTCCGGTAATTAATTTTTATAGTGGGCCAGAAGAAGATAAATTATGTAACATCACAGTCACTAGTGAAATGGTTGTGAAGCAGATAGACCGAGTGAAACAAAATAAGTCACCTGGTCCTGATGAGGTTTTTTCAAGGGTTCTTAAGGAATGCAAAATGGAAGTCTGTGAACCATTAACTAATATTTTTAATTTATCTCTTCAAACAGGTGTAGTGTCTGGTATGTGGAAGATGGCTAATGTAATTCCTATTTTTAAAACAGGGGACAAGTCGTTACCGTCAAATTACCGCACAATATGCCTGACCTCAATTGTAGGCAAATTACTAGAGTCAATTATAGCTCAGATTATAAGAAGCCATCTCGATAAGCATAGCTTGATTAATGATACTCAGCATGGATTCACAAGAGGCCGGTCTTGTCTAACTAATTTATTAACTTTCTTCAGTAAAGCTTTTGAGGCCGTTGACCACGATAAAGAATTTGATATTATTTACTTAGATTTTACTAAGGCATTTGATAGAGTTCCGCACCAAAGACTGTTGAAGAAAGTAGCAGCTCATGGCATTGGGGGAAGGGTGCTCTCATGGATCGAATCATGGCTCACAGACAGGAAGTAGAGAGTGTCCATAAATGGGGTTATATCCGAGTGGGGATCAGTAACAAGTGGCGTTCCACAGGGATCAGTCTTGGGCCCGTTGTTGTTTATAATATATATCAATGATCTTGATGAAGGAATTACTAGTGATATGAGCAAATTTGCCGATGACACGAAGATAGGTAGGATAATTGATTCAAACGTAGATGTTAGGGAACTTCAGGAGGATTTAGACAAACTCTACTCTTGGTCAGAAAAGTGGCAGATGCAGTTCAATGTAGATAAATGCAAGGTTCTGAAGCTCGGGAGTGTCCATAACCCCTAGCACTTATAAGTTAAATAATGTATCACCTATCACAAAGCTAGGGAAAATTCTTAGGAATCCACCTTGATAATAGACTCAAATTTCATACACATATACAACAAATTTCTAAGAAAATTTCCAAGACTGTAGGCATACTATCGAAGATACGGTACTATGCTCCACAGTCAGCCCTCCTGGTCCTATATCACTCTCTTATTTACTCCTATCTCACCTATGGAATTTGTGCATGGGGCTCAACAACAAGTAACCATCTCAGACCACTAATTACCCAACAAAAGGCTGCAGTTAGAATGATAACAAATTCTCACTATAGGCAGCACACTCCACCAATATTCAATACACTAAACCTACTCACCATACAAAACATCCATACTTATTACTGCACCTATTACATACATAGAACACTTAACTCTGATATTAACCCTCCCCTCAAACTTCTCCTTGCCAACCTCAACAGAACACATGACCATAACACAAGGCACAGATCACTCTTTGATGTTCCTCGTGTCCATCTCACACTATGCAAAAACTCAATGCACATAAAAGGCCCTAAAATCTGGAATTCATTACCTGTAAATATAAAAGAAACACTACCTGTTATATAAATTCAAGTCTCTTCTCAAAGATCACTTACTCACCCAAAACCAAATAAATACTGAATAACTGAACCTTATAATTGTATATCTTAAATGTTTCTCACAATTATATCACATAAATGTTAAACCTAAAACCCAATCTAACTTTATTATTTTTTAAATACACTACCTAACAGAATACTCCATTCTTACTGAATGTACAACAATGCATGCAACCATATGACCTGTCTTTGTAATACTCACTTGTGCTTTATAGTAATCTGTTTTACATTAATGTTTTATCACTGATTTCATCATTGCTTAGTTAATCTTAAGTTAATTTTAAGCCAGCCCGTAATGCTATGCATAGTATAAGTGGCTTTGGCATGCTGCTCTTATCTGTATTTTTTGTACCTCTGTATGTGTGCTCAAATTTTTAATAAATAAATAAAAAAAAAAATAAATAAAAAAAATGTAGAAGTTAGCCATCCCAGTTTGCGAAAAGGATTTGGGGGGTTATGGTAAGCGGAAAACCTTTAAAAACCAAGACAGCAATCCAAGCGTACGTAATAAGGAAAAATAAAATTTACTGGGATTTTTTTATTCAAGAAGTGTAAAGCAACAGAAGCCCCAGAGGTCAAAACTGACCCTTTTATACATCATTGGAAGGCCTCCCCTAGTTATGCGGGTCTAATTCGGGTTTCTCCATATTACAGAATGGACAAAAATTTCTTTTGGGAAAATTCAGGTGGATGACTAAATTAATACATAGCATTAAAAATCTTCCTTAGAAAAAAGGGATTGAAGGCTTTTAAAATTTTACTTTCACTTGTTAGACGAAGAATGGGGGGGAGCCCCTGATCGAAGTGTAAAATTAAAAGGGAATGTATTAAAAAAAGGGGAAATTTTTGGGGGTTTTTTTAAAAAAACCCCCAGTAATGGATTTAAATTAGATAATTTTGATTTAAAAAAAATTTAAAAATTTTTTTTTTAGTTAGGGGAAAAAGTTAAAAAATTTTTTGGGGGGGGGGGTTTTTTTTTTTAGGGGGGTAAAGGGGGAAAGGGGGGGGCCCGGGGGGGTTTTTTTGGGAATTTTTTTTGGGAAAAAGGGGTTTTGGGGTTTTTAAAAATTTTTTTTAACCGGGTTGGGGGGGCCCTTTTTTTTTTAAAGAAATTTTTCCTTCCCCGGGGGGCCCCCCCTTTCCCCTTTCCCTTTTTTTTGGGGTTTCCCCCCGGGAAACCCCGGGCCCCCCCCCCAAAAAAAAACCCGGGGAAAATTTTGGGGGGAACCCCCAAAGGGAAACCGGGGAAAAATTTTTAAAAAAAAATTTTTTGGGGGGAAAAAAAAAAAAATTTTTAAAAAAAATTTTTTTAAAAAAAAAAGGGGGGGGGAAAAAGAATTAAAGGGGGGTTTAAAAATTTAAAAAAAAAAGGGAAAAATTTTTTTTTTTTTTGGGGGAAAAAGGAAAAAACCCAAAAAAGGGGGGAAAAAAAAAAAAAAAGTGGGTTTTTCCCCAAAAAAAAAAGGGGGCCCTAAAGAAGGGAAAAAAAATTTTTGATTTAAAAAAAAGGGGGGGAGGAAGGTTGGGGGTTTTTTTTGGGGAAAAAGGGGGGGGGGGGTTTTTTTAAGGGGGAAAAAAAAAAAATGGGGTAGTTGATGAGTGGAACAGTCTACCTGTTGGGTTATTGAGGCTGGGACTTTGGGTAGTTTCAAATTTAGGTTGGATAAGTACATGAGTGGGAGGGGTTGGATTTGAGTGGGACTTGCACATCAGAGCTTATTTCTTGGGTAGCATTGAAAATTGGGTTGGTCAAATGTTTGTTAGTGGGATGAATTGTAAAGGACCTGCCTAGTATGGGCCAACGGGCCTGCTGCAGTGTTCCTCCTTTCTTATGTTATGTTAATATGGTTGAGCGAGTCACTCTGGGAGTACATCAACAGAGCACGATCACGTCTGCTATCAACACTAGTAATGCTGCTGGTGTTGACACCACCTGTCTGGCTGAGTCAGCTGTCAGTCAGCCACCTGGCTCAGCTGACCGGGACTTCATACCTCCAGATGACGCTAGTCTTGCTGGGGTGGTACACAACATGCAACTGCGCATAACAGTACTGGAGAAGCAACAATGGTGTTTGAAACAACAACAACTTGAGCACCACGAGGAAAAACTTACAGAGGTTGCAAATGAGTACATCAACCCACAGATTGTCAGCCATTATGAAAATGAGTGTGGTGATGATGAACAAACTGATGAATATAGTGGTGTTAATAATTACAAAAATGATGAATCTGATAGTGGTGTTTACAATCACAGTGAAGATGATAAGGGCAGTGAAGACCATCATGATAGTCAAACTGATGAGTGTAATGTATTGATAGATACTGAGTGTGGAGATGACCCGGTTGTTGATAATGGTGTATGTATCACTGGTCATAATGATGAGGGAAGTGATACATGTGATGATAGTGATGAGTGTAATAAAAGCAGAGAGGTGAGTGCTAGGGATAGTGTCACGATCCATACATTCACAGACAAAGAGCGCTGTGCCCTCTGTGTACAAAGACTCCCAAGAGGTCTTACTAATGGAAGTGCACTTAGGAGACTCATGGATAAGGATAATACTGATGATATTGATATTGATTATGTCTGTTTGTTATTTAGTAAGTTTTTTTCATTTTGCTGAGAAATTGAAATCTATCCCTGGACTTTTATAATGGAACCAAACTCGTATAAACTATCCATTTTAAGTTGGAATATTGCGTCACTTAGAAAAAAGATTTTCTGACCTGGATCATAAAGTAACCACTGAATCCATTGATATTGTGTGTCTACAAGAGTGCAGAGTCCCTGAAAAATCCCAACCCCCTAAATTGCCATCATTTGTTGCATATAATCTCAGTTCTACTAATTCTTGTGTTCTATATATTAAAAAATCACTTCCCCATCAACTTCTTGCGCATAAGAAAACAGAGGGGCTACAGTATCACGGTGTTAGGATTTATATTGGGAACTCTGCTCTCAACATATTTAACTTGTACGCTCCTGCTGATAAGTTTAATTACTTGGAGCTCCCAACTTGTGCTCAGTCTGAACCTACTCTCATTATTGGTGATTATAATGCAAGACACAAAAGCATTGGAAACTCTCAGTTTGGTAATCGTAATGGCAATCAATTGTTGTCACTCTTAAACAGTCATGATAATGTGCAAATTGTAGGTGACCTTGAACCCACACATATCTATGGAGGTGTCCTTGATCTGTGTCTTGGCTTCAACATTACTTCTGCCAGCTGTGAGTCTTCCATTGTAACAGATATAGCGTCTGATCATTTCCCAAGGCTAACCTCTCTAGATATTGGTAATGCTATCCTCCCTGGTGGGATATTCAAACGGAAACGTCTTAATGTTTCCCCTGATCAACATGATGACTTTGTTGCACATGTGACTGACTGGTATAATTCCTATGAGTGTACCTCTGTCGAGACTTTTAACAATGACCTTGTGAGCAGTATTCAGAACTTCTTAGAGCCGCCTCTGAAACCTCCTACTACTCTAAATCCAAATGACTTCCACAATAATCATAAGTCTTATAAAAACCATACCTATTACAATGATCTAAACTTCGAACATTGAAACGTACTGCTCGCAGACTAGGCCTAACCTATAGAAACCATCTGTGGCATGCAAAGAGTATGTAACCTTTATTCGGCGCATGTACACACCCTCATTTACAGGCTATCTCCCCCAACCAGCGAACCAGGTTGCTAAGAGTTGATGATGGGGCCCCGTCGTTCAACTAGTGACCAGGTTCTAGCCAATAAGAAGATGGTTTTGGCAATCGCAGAGGTTATGTGGGTACCGATCTCCTGTCTGCCCTTGTCATTCCCATTCCAGAGCTGGTTGAAGCACGGTCTGCTATCTTGTGGCTTCTATTTCTGCTTTGCTTACCGTGGAGTGCACTATACTTATCACTGTACATAGTGTACATATTGCTGTTCTAAATTGGTGAAGGATAATATAAGTCTAAACTTTTTCTACTGTGTTTATTTTGCTCCCATTACACCCGGGATAACAGGCCATTTGGAATCCTAGGTTGTAATATGGGTAGCCTGTCCGAGAGCTGGAGCTGGACTTAGAGAAACGGTTGAGTTTAGGGTGAAGCTCGTAGCAGGAACATTGTGCAGCTTGCTGTCTGGCATTGCTTTACAAATTTTGCGTGTCAGTTGCTTTATGATCAGCCTTGCTATTGTGTGATCGTTCAACAGCTCTCTACTAGCTTGTTCGGTGTGCTTGCTTCGCTATGGTCAATCTTCTAGAAAAGTGTAGCTGTCTGGCATTGCTTTACAAATTTTGCGTGTCAGTTGTTACTAGCCTGTTCGGTGTGGAGAATTTTGCAGTCGGCTTTGCTTGTATGCGTATTCTGCAATCGTATTGTGCATAGCTAAGCGTGTTCTGCAAATTAACGTGTTACGTTGGGGTATTCTGCAATCGTTTCTGTGCATAGCGAATAACTTATGCCACCTAGACGAGTCAGTTTTCTGGTG
>NW_026465444.1:0-12603 GCF_026875155.1 Cherax quadricarinatus
GTTATGGAGGTGAACTCCAAGGTATGCTAACCTTGTCGAGGGGACCACAGGGACAATGAATTAGTCAAGCACATCTCAAAAGTGGGGCTTTAGGGGGAGGTTAGGCAGTTTGGTGGAACACTGCAACAATCTGTAAAAAAAGACCCCAAAGCAACCACCTAACCTCCTCTCCCTCAGGCTTGCCTCTGGGAAAAAGGGGGTTTTGGTTTTTTGTGGAATGCCAGACAGGTCAAGACCCTAGGGGAAGGGCTAGTGGTTGCTCAGTCAGGGTGTTTCAAGGTTAGGTTTGGTTTTGGTTAGTAATCCCTCCTTTCCTGTGGGCGAAACATTGTACACACAAGTGATTCCTTAGAACTTGGGTAGTACAAAGCTGTGGGCGAAACGTTGTACCTCAGTCCTTGGGTACAAGGTAATGCGTAGGGAGAGGGCAAACAAGTGTTAAGAAAAACAACCAGTAAAAAAACCAATACCGGGCGGAAAAACATGGTCGAAGGGCCTCACTGTATCCACTGCAGGAGGGCGAAGTCGTCGAAGGTCCCTCTAGTCAGCAACGCGTTTCTGTAGATTACGCTACGTCATCAGGCTGGTAGAAACTGCAGATCCCACTGGTACAATGTCTAAAAGACTGTCTCCCCAGCTTGCTATATATACGATCTGCAGGTCACATGACTAAAAGCCGTCACCTGTCCTTCCACCAGTCACAAGTGAGTTATGGAGGTGAACTCCAAGGTATGCTAACCTGTGTCGAGGGCACCACAGGGACCCAAAGAATTAGTCAAGCACATCTCAAAAGTGGGGCTTTAGGGTAGGTTTTGGCGTTAGGTGGAACACTGCAACAATCTGATAATAGACCCAATCAACCACCTACCTCCTCTCCCTCAGGCTTGCCTCTGGGAAATGGGTTAGGTTTTTTGTGGGAAGTGCCAGACAGGTCAAGACCTAGGGTAAGGGCTAGTGGTTGCTCAGTCAGCTGTTTCAAGGTTAGGTTAGGTTAGGTAGTAATCCCTTCCTTTCCTGTGGGCGAAACATTGTACACACAAGTGATTCCTTAGAACTTGGTAGTACAAAGCTGTGGGGGAAACGTTGTTCCTCAGTCCTTGGGTACAAGGTAATGCTGTAGGGAGAGGGCAAACAATGTTTAAAAAAAAACAACCATAAAAAGCCAATACCGGGGCAGGAGAACAGGGTCGAAGGGCCTCCTGAACCCACTGCAGGAGGGCGAAGTGTCGAAGGTCCTTAGTCAGAAACGCTTTTTCTTAGATTACGCTACTCATCGGGCTGGTAGAAACGCGATCCCACTTGTACAATGTCTAAAAGAGTCTCCCCGCTTGTATATATACGAACGGGCAGGTCACATGACAAAAAACCCGTCACCTGTCCTCCCCATCACAAGTGAGTTATGGAGGTGAACTCCAAGGATGCTAATTTTGTCGGGGGGCACCCGGGACAATAAAATTGTCAAGCACTCAAAAAAGTGGCTTTAGGGTAGGTTAGGAAAAGGGGTGGAACACTGCAACAATCTGTATAATAACCCAAGCAACCACCTACCTCCTCTCCCCAGGCTTGCCTCTGGGGAAATGGGTTGGGTTTTTTTTGGGAAGTGCCAGACGGTCAAGACCCTAGGGAAAGGGGGGCTAGGGTTGCTAGTCAGCTTTTTCAAGGTTAGGTTAGGTTAGTAACCCCTTTTCCTTTCCTGTGGGCGAAACTTTGTAAAAACAATGATCCTTTAGAATTGGGGTAGTAACAAAGCGTGGCGAAACTTTTACCTCAGTCCTTGGGTACAAGGTAATGTTTAGGGAAGGGCAAACAAGTTTTAAAAAAAAAACAAAGAAAACCCAAATACCGGGTTTACGCAAAAATGTGGGATACCGGGGGCTAGACCCTTTGTCAAAAGGGCAAAGGTAAAAGTTACACACCTTCAAGCAAAACAGGCCCCCGGGCTATCCCAGTCAAAACAGAAAGCGCTAAACCATATGGTTACTTAAAGGGGTTGGTTAACAGGGGTTTTAGGTAAAAAATCCCAGTTGGGAAAATATACTATTTTTTAAAACTAACACTATAACACCTCAGAAACCCCTTTTAATCCAAAACCCCCAAATAGGTACACAAAAAACGGGCTAAGGCCCACCACCATAACACTGGGCCCTGCCCCGCCAGGCCGTCCTACCCACACAAACCCCATTCTTTTACCTCACTCCTCCCACAGCATCCTGGCCATGTCAAGCCTGGGTAAATACAGGTAACCTAGAAGGCCAGGGCTTGGGTTGCTAAAAAAAAAAGGAGTACCGACTACAAACTTAGCTAAAAACACAGGATCTCCGACCCCAGCCTCCACACCAGCTGCCCCAGTGACCCCCCCCACCCACGTCACCCCCATACCCAAACCCCCTTGGAAAATAAATCCCAGCAGGATTTCTTTTAATTACAGTTAAGTACTTTACAGTACCCCCAAAAAGCCATTAGAATTAAAAAATTTTTCCTTACAATAAATATTCATATTTTTTATGGCACCTTCCCCCACTTTTTGTACATACGTTCATGCAGAACCCTGCATAACACCCCCACCTCAGACCATAGGCTCATTTTCTGCTAGCGGGGTCCAACGGACCCCCGCTGGGCAAAAAAAAAAAAAAAAAAAAAAAAGAAAAAAAAGCCCCACATTAAGGTCTGAGGCAATGGCAAAATGAAAACTGGGGAATCCCCACCATACAACCCGGGTCTTTTGGTACACAAATAGCAATTTTTAAAACGAGGTACTAGAGTGCAGAATATGAAACTCCGAACATAAAGTGATCAAGTTCTATGCCCAAAACGAGTCACAGTCACACTTTTAACGCTGTTTAGAAAAGGCCCCATTACAAACACCTGGCCAGGCCGCTTTGGTGCATTTTACCAAAATTTAATCAAGAAAAACTATAAAAAGCAAGTAAACTTTGTACAAAAGTCCCCCTGAGGAATGCCTTTTTTAAAGAAACCCCCAAAGTTCAGTATTTTTGCAAGGAAACCCAAATGTATGTGCCACCAAAAAAAATTTTTAAAAACAGTAAGACATTTTCCCCATGAGTTCAAAGAAAAGAAAAAAGTTTACTGTTAAATTCTACTTAGAAAGCAACATCACATTATCACCCCACTCACAGCAATTTTTGTGTAAACAAAACGGGTTTCCCCCATGACACACCCTGCGAAAACAGGAGACCAGGAGAGGGGAAAAAATATCAGGCCCCTAAAAAAAGGGGGTGGAAGGCACATAAATCTTTTTGGGTGGGACTGGGGCCCGAAAAACCCGGGATCATATGAAGCCCCCCCGAAAGGTGGACCTCCCAGGGCCACCTACATGTCATTCCAAGGACCCGGATCCCCCCAGTGGTGTCCAAAAAGGGGGGAAAAATTTGAAAAAGAAAGTCCTGGAGAACCAAAACCCCCTCGGACAAAAGACATGACCCAAACAGGGAGGCTCACCGCCACCCCACATTCATAAAACGTTGGGTCCAACAGCCCCTATACCACAAAAACAAGGCGAGGCTTCCACCAACACCTAAAAAACAGCATCCTTACCTGGGCATGGTCTTTGTGTGCTACCCCCAAAATACACCCACTGGGAATCCTGATACCCCCAGCTCCAGCTCAACCTGCCCTTCCCTTTGGGGCCCCCAAGTTCCATCTACTCGTCTACCGAAAATCACTGCAAAATAAAAAAATAAGTTCTTCACACATTGGCACTTTAAACACGAGACAAGGCATCAGCAACCACATTCTCCGCTCCCTTCACATAAGAATCACCAGATTAAGAGGTGGAGAAACAACCCCACCTCGAATCTCATGTGGTTTCCCTCAAAAATAAGGAAACGTAAGGATTATGTCACTAACACAGTTTTAGGGTGAACTGGGAGGGACTAAACCTAAAATGTTGCACTGCTACACAAAAGCAAGAGCCCCCTTTTTTAGGGTGGCATAGTGCTGTGGTTTTCTTAAGTTTTGCCGAAAAGTAGCTGACTGGCAACAATTGTCCTCCACTTCTTGCGTAGTCAGCCCCAACAACCATATCACTGGCTCACTTGTAGAGAAAATGGCAATGTGAAATTGGATACCCCACACCGGAGCACTTTAAAACAAAGCTTTTACATGTTCAAATGCCCTCTGCACTTTACCCACACAAATGTACACTTGGGGCAGTCGGGTCAGGGTGGAGAGATCACCTTTGACAAATTTTGGGTCAGAACTTTCATAAAATGTTACCACCCCAAAAAACGCATAACCCCTTTCCCGGGGCCCTTTGGTCAGGAAATTGCTATAGCCTCCATTTTTGGCATTCACGGGCCACCTTTCCCCCCCTGGCCCCAATAACATCCTAGAAAAGTTACCGGGGCTTCCGAAAACCTTTTTGCCAAATTAACTGTGAGTAGCACCAGGAGCCTAGAAAAAACTCTCAAACTCCTTACATGCTTAAACCAAAGTCGCTAAAAATAACCGGGCACAAAAAAACACCCAGCCCTTTTGGGCCCACTATAACCTCCTCATTCTGGGCTTGAAAACGGGGGGTGCTTCGAAACCCCAAAGGGGAGAACTTTGTATGAAAAAACCCCCACCCGGGCGTTAAAAAAGCAGAGTGCCCCGGAAACGGGGGTTTTAAAGGTATCTGGTAAAAACCCTTTTAACAGGTCTAACTTACTTAAAATTTTTAGCTCCCCCCACCATCAATACATCATCCTTTTAGGAAGGGAAAACAATCACCCTTACTTATTAAATTAACCTTACGGTACCCAGTGCCTCCTCAGGGTGCCATCGGTTTGGGCCCATAACAGGGGATGCCCACTCACTCTCGCGGGTTTATTAATCATTGAAAGAAAAAATTTCACCCCTTCTCCATATTTTCTCTTTTGTGGGTTCTTCTGTAAGGGACCTCCCGAATTGGTTCAGCTTCCCTTAAATTATACGGGGGCTTTGCTTTTCACGAGGGTTACCCCCAAAAACCCTCAAAATCCAGAAAAGCTAAACCCCATCTCAGAAACCCCTTTTCCCTTTTTAAAAACCTAACTAATTGTGAAGGATTTTTAAAAATCCCTGTTCTAAGGTGACATTTGGGGCCCCGTGCATCAGTGTCCACCCTTGGGGTCACCTACTATATTTACACAGCCACCCCTTGATGGTCCTTTTCAGCCTGTTTTATATGTCCCACCCGTTCGACTTCCGTCCCCCGGGTGTGGAACTGAAATTTTTGACCCGTGCCCTTTTCCCCGACCTGTCGGCCCACTAAACTTTGCTTTTAAGGCTTACAGGCCCCGGGCTCCAATGTAGTCCTCCCCCTACTTTAAAGGTCGAGGCACGGGCCCTTTCGGGCAAATTGTTTTTCATCTTGGTTTTGGGGTGTGCAGGGTTTGCAGCCGCCGAGCTTTATGTGACCAAAAAAGGGCTCTGAAAAACGAGAAATCCTCCGAGGGGCAGCATCACAATCTTCACCCAAACCAGTAACCTTTAAAATCACGTGGGCCCTTACCTGGGACCATAGATCAGTTCGAAAGGACATACGTAAAGAAACCGAGGGGTGTCCCCCACGGCAAATAAAAGGAGGGGGGTAAACCCCCACCAGTCCCTTTTGGTACTGGGACAATAAGCCCGAGCAAGTTTTGAGAGATGGTTAAACCGTCCAACTCCCTTTATTCTGGGTGATAGGCAGGGGGTCGTCTTTTAAAATTAAACTCCCCCAAAACTGTGCGAAAAGTTTAATGTAAAATTTGACCCCTGTCTTTTGAATTTCCTTGGGACCCGACCCGCGTAAAAAATTTCACCAGTGTCTCAAAACAGGTGTGGAATCTACGTATGGAAGGCCTCCGGAAATCTGGTAGAGGAACAAATAATAGTAAGAAGTACTGGGTTTTTTCCCCTCTTTGGGCCTGGGTAGCGGCCCCACAAATCCACCACCGCCTGCTAAAAGGTTTTTCCGGCGACTGTTTTTAGGGTTAAGAGGGGGAGGTTTAAATTTCCTTGATTAGGTTTTCCTATTCTTTGGCAAACTGGGCATGATTCTAAAATCTTACCCACGATTCCCCTACCCGGGGCCAGTAAAAATTTTAGAAATCTTTCCCCGTCTTTTTAAACCTAAAAGTCCCCCCATGGGAACATCGTGGGCCAAAAACAAAACCTGATATCTAAATGGTTCCGGGACCACCACCTGGGAGAGGCCCCCGTGCTCCCTCATTAAAAGTCGCATCCATAAGGGCTTCGCATTAAAATACCGTCTGCAAAAAAAAAAACTTTAGTTTGTTTTAGAGGCCTTTCCTCGGAAAAAAGCGATGACCCAATAGCTTGAGGGTGTCGTCACACCCCCGGCCCGATCAGCGTCACATAGGAGTCGCCCCCCCTTTTTTCCAGCTCCAAACCCCCACTCAAACAGGGTCTTGCCTGGGATGGTTCCTCACAACCCCCAGCCAATGCAGGGTAGGGTCGAGGAAAAAATTTCCCAAAAACCCAAAACCCCCAGGATCTAAGAGTCACAGCGAGAGATGCCCCCTTTTTCTTTTTACATTTTTCCCGGTTACTGCACCAAACGGAAATAACCGGGGAAGTAGCCTGCTTTTTCCCCAACTTGTGAGCGGGGCCCCCAAACCAAGGTTTTCCTCACTTTCAAATAACCCCCGACATTATTGCCTAAGAAGGTCCAACCCCGCACAAGGTATATCCTCTGGATACCTACAGCTAAGTAAACCCACTGGATGCAGATCCACCCATAACCTGTGCACTGGAGTCTTGACAGGGGATCCTGTAATTCCTTTGAGCAAAAAAGTCCCAAACCCGGTTGGTCATCCCAACTGGGAGTAGCCCACGAAGCAAAGGTATGTGCTACCAGTGCCCCCAAAAATAGAACACCGTTTCCCAATACCTTCATTTTGGTGTAAGGCCCGGGGGACTTGCTTGTAAAGACCTAACCCGGGGGCCAAACCCGCTGAGGGACCTGAATACCCGGGGGTGGTGCTTCAAAATTAGCACCATTGGGTAAACCCGGTTATTCCCTTTGAAACTCACAAAACGCCCGATTTTCGCACTTCTTGCAATAAAGGGCAGTGGCCCTGTTTTTGACAAAAAGTACAGTAAAGGTTTAAAGGCCCCTGCCCGTTTGACATAGGCGGGGCCCATGATCTTGGGAAAAGGGCTCGTCCCCCCTTTCCTTGTACCTGGGCCTGTGACAACTACTTTAAAAACCCCCTCGAGTGGGTACTGGAAAAATTAGGGTTATTAAAACCCCTTTTGGTTATAGGGTGTAAAAGGGTGGCTTAAACTTCTGAATTTCTTTTTCCTATTGGTGGGGGGAGAAAACTTACCATTATTAGTATGTGGGGGTGTGTAATGCTACCAAATTTTTGGTTTTCTAAAAAAAGTCACCCACTCTAAAGCATTATTAAAAACATCAAAATCCTTCTCCTCAAGAATGCCTTAGGTCAGGGGAACATTTCCAAAAGATCCTCAAAAAAAATTAAAGGGAATTACACCTTCATAATTGCCCCACCCCCCCCTTTGGCGACACCACCCATTTAGAAGTGACATCTTCCCCTTACCATTTCCCCCCCAAAAAGACTGCCCCCGACTGAAACTTTAGTCCTCTGAATTTCTCCTGACCTTTCCGGGAACATTTTATAAGCCAGTAAAAAAATACCTTCTTTTTTTGCTTATAAATAGAAAAAGGGAGTCCTTCTAAAGAAAATAAAGCCGAACCCCCTTTCCAAAAACGGGTTCTTGCTAGCGCCCATTCCTTTTCCTGCCAACCTTGGGGTTTGGCCGATTTCAAATAACAGAAAAAACTGGTCTGGGGCTTTCTTAGGAATTTAGGCAAATTTTATGGCTTTCCAAAAAAAAAAAACACTACCCTTGGTCTGTTAATGGAAGCAAAACTCCTCTCTTTTGCTCTTTCTTGAGCCCTAAGCTCCCTAAGGCCTCCCGTTTTCCGGATCTTTGTCCTCAATTCTTAAACCCTTCCCTTTTCCCCTTTTGCAACTAGGGTTTTTTTCATTTTTAAAAAAATACTTCCTTATCCGGTCCCCTTTATGGGGATTTATTCAATGTCACCTTCCAAATGCATGTCATCCACAGAATTTTTTCACCAGTGTCAGCCATTTTGGGAAAAAAAGCACCCAAACTTACTACCACCACAGAAATTACGATAAAAATAATAAAGACACAGCAAGGTACATATTGAAAGGAATTCACAAGGAGTTGTCATTGACCCCCTCAAAATTTAAAAAAAAATGCACCAAAAGAAAATCCTGGCAGAAAAAAAAAAAAGAGCTGCTGCACCTGCAAAGGTAAATTATTTCCAGAAAAATTTGGGAGCAATCCCCCCCAAAAATCAGCGAGTACCGCAAGGGTAAATTATGCACAAAAAATCAAGTATTAATAACCCCTAACACCACAATATTTTACAAAAGGTAAATTATTCACAGGGATTAAAAAATAAAAACCCCTAAAAACTAGCAATGTTTTCACACAAAAGTAAAATTTTTCACAGGGTATTAATTAAAAATAACCCCCTAAAAACTAGCAATATTGCCACAAAATAAAATTTTTCACGGGTGTTAATTTAAAAATAAAACCCCAAAAACTAGCAATGTTTTCAACAAAAATAAATTTTTCACAGGGTTTTTTAATTTAAAAATAACACCCAAAAAAAAAGCAATATTGCACAAAAAAGTAAATTATTCACAGGGGGTTAATTAATAATACACCCCAAAAAAATAGCAATGTTTCAACAAAAGAAATTATTCCAGGGTGTTAATTAAAAAATAACACCCTAAAAAATGCAATATTCAAACAAAGGTAAAAATTTTTATTTTTGTGTGGTTTTTATAGTGAATGCTCCTCTGACCACCCAGTAAAGAAGATTAGACTTTTTCCCGGTTGCAAAAATTTAATTACCCCCAAAAAATTTGATAAAATTTTCCCCCCTTTTCAGGCCCCCCTGTTCGCAGAAAGTGGGTACCTGGGGGCTAGAGCCTTGCTGGGGAAAGGGAAAAGTTACACCTCCAAGCATAAACAGGGCCCCCCAGGGGATCCCGTCAAACAAAAGCGCAAAAAAGTAGTGTTCTTCAATGGGGTTTGGTTAAAAGAGGGTTAGGTAAAAAAACCCAGTTGGAAAATATATCTATTTATTCAAAAAACTATTACACACTCAGAAACACCCTTTAAACCTAAACGCCCAAATGAGGGTACACAAGAAACAGCTGGCTAGAGGGCCAGCCACCATAAAACTAGGGCCAGTCACCGCCAGGCCCCTCTCTACTCCACTACAAACCCCATTTCTTATTACCCACTCTCCCCAGCATCCCGGCCATGTCAGAGCCTGGGTGAAAAATACAGGTTTTCCATAGAAAAGCCTATGGCTTGGGTTAGCTAAAACCCAAAAGGAGTAACACTAAAACTTGCTCAAATACACAGGTTCTCCCAGCCACCTCCACCCATGCGACCCCACGTGACCCCCCAGCCACGCTCACTCCCCATACCCAAACACCCCTTTAAAATAAAACCCTAGCAGGATTTTTTTAAATTACAGTTAGAGTACTTTAATACCTCCAAAAGCACATTATTTAAATTAAAAAATTTTTCCTTTCAACTACAAAAATTTATATTATTTATGGCACACTTCCCACTAATAGTACATCGATGTCATCAGAACCCCCCAAACACCGGGGGAGGAGAAAATGGGAAGGGGCCCACGTATCCACTGCAGGGGGGCGAATCGTCGAAGGTCCCCTAGTCAGCAACGCGTTTTTTGTAGATTTCGCTACGTCATCAGGGGTGGTTGAAACTGCAGATCCCACTGGGACAATGTCTAAAAAATGATCTCCCCAGCTTGCTATATTCTACGAAACTGCAGGTCACATGGACTAAAAGCGTCACCTGTCCTTCCACTGTCACAACGTGAGTTATGGAGGTGAATCCAACAGGTATGATAACCTGTGTCGAGGGCCACCCAGGGACAATGAATTAGTCAAGCACATCTCAAAAGTGGGGCTTTAGGGTAGGTTAGGCAGTTAGGTGGAACACTGCAACAATCTGTATAATAGACCCAATGCAACCACCTACCTCCTCTCCCTCAGGCTTGCCTCTGGGAAATGGGTTAGGTTTTTTTGTGGAAGTGCCAGACAGGTCAAGACCCTAGGGTAAGGGGCTAGTGGTTGCTCAGTCAGCTGTTTCAAGGTTAGGTTAGGTTAGGTTAGTAATCCCTTCCTTTCCTGTGGGCGAAACATTGTACACACAAGTGATTCCTTAGAACTTGGGTAGTACAAAGCTGTGGGCGAAACGTTGTACCTCAGTCCTTGGGTACAAGGTAATGCTGTGAAAGTTAAGACACATGTGCAACATCTGGATATCTTTATTGTAGTAGACGTTTCGCCATCCAGTGGCTTTATCAATACAGATTCTAGGACATAATAGGAAGACAGTAGAACTATATACAAAAGATGAGGTAATCAGTCCCTCGGCCTTGGAGTTAGTGTAAGTAGTGTAGTGTATATAGTTCTTACTGTTTCCTATTATGTCTATGAATCTGTATTGATAATAGCCACTGGATGGCGAAAACGTTACTACAATAAAGATATCCAGATGTTGCACATGTGTCTTAACTTTCATATTGTCGGTATTTTATACCTTTCTTGCACAAGGTAATGCTGTAGGGAGCGGGCCAACAAGTGTTAAGAAAAACAACAGTTTTAAAAAGCCATACCGGGGCAGGAGGAAACATGGTGCTCGAAGGGCCTCCCTGTATCACTGCAGGGGGGGGGGGGGGGGGGGAGGGGAGGGGGGGGGGGGGGTGGGGGGGGGGGGGGTTTTGGGGGGGGGGCAGACACGGGGGGGGGGGGGGGGGGGGGGGGGGGGGGGGGGGGGGGGGGGGGGGGGGGGGGGGGGGGGGGGGGGGGGGGGGAGGGCGAAAGTCGTCGAGGTCCTCTAGGTCAGCAACGCGTTTCTGTAGATTACGCTACGTCATCAGGCTGGTAGAAACTGCAGATCCCACTGGTACAATGTTAAAAGACTGTCTCCCCAGTTGCCTATATATACGAAACTGGCAGGTCACATGACCTAAAAGCCGTCACCTGTCCTTCCACCAGTCACAAGTGAGTATGGAGGTGACTCCAAGGTATGCTAACCTTGTGTCGAGGGCACCACAGGGACAATGAATTAGTCAAGCACATCTCAAAAGTGGGGCTTTAGGGTAGGTTAGGCAGTTAGGTGGAACACTGCAACAATCTGTATAATAGACCCAATGCAACCACCTACCTCCTCTCCCTCAGGCTTGCCTCTGGGAAATGGGTTAGGTTTTTTTGTGGAAGTGCCAGACAGGTCAAGACCCTAGGGTAAGGGGCTAGTGGTTGCTCAGTCAGCTGTTTCAAGGTTAGGTTAGGTTAGGTTAGTAATCCCTTCCTTTCCTGTGGGCGAAACATTGTACACACAAGTGATTCCTTAGAACTTGGGTAGTACAAAGCTGTGGGCGAAACGTTGTACCTCAGTCCTTGGGTACAAGGTAATGCTGTGAAAGTTAAGACACATGTGCAACATCTGGATATCTTTATTGTAGTAGACGTTTCGCCATCCAGTGGCTTTATCAATACAGATTCTAGGACATAATAGGAAGACAGTAGAACTATATACAAAAGATGAGGTAATCAGTCCCTCGGCCTTGGAGTTAGTGTAGTGTAGTGTATATAGTTCTACTGTCTTCCTATTATGTCCTAGAATCTGTATTGATAAAGCCACTGGATGGCGAAACGTCTACTACAATAAAGATATCCAGATGTTGCACATGTGTCTTAACTTTCATATTGTCGGTATTTTATACCTTTCTTGCACAAGGTAATGCTGTAGGGAGAGGGCAAACAAGTGTTAAGAAAAACAACCAGTAAAAAGCCAATACCGGGGCAGGAGAACATGGTCGAAGGGCCTCACTGTATCCACTGCAGGAGGGCGAAGTCGTCGAAGGTCCTCTAGTCAGCAACGCGTTTCTGTAGATTACGCTACGTCATCAGGCTGGTAGAAACTGCAGATCCCACTGGTACAATGTCTAAAAAACTGTCTCCCCAGCTTGCTATATATACGAACTGGCAGGTCACATGACTAAAAGCCGTCACCTGTCCTTCCACCAGTCACAAGTGAGTTATGGAGGTGAACTCCAAGGCATGCTAACCTGTGTCGAGGGCACCACAGGGACAATGAATTAGTCAAGCACATCTCAAAAGTGGGGCTTTAGGGTAGGTTAGGCAGTTAGGTGGAACACTGCAACAATCTGTATAATACACCCAATGCAACCACCTACCTCCTCTCCCTCAGGCTTGCCTCTGGGAAATGGGTTAGGTTTTTTGTGGAAGTGCCAGACAGGTCAAGACCCTAGGGTAAGGGGCTAGTGGTTGCTCAGTCAGCTGTTTCAAGGTTAGGTTAGGTTAGGTTAGTAATCCCTTCCTTTCCTGTGGGCGAAACATTGTACAACAAGTGATTCCTTAGAACTTGGGTAGTACAAAGCTGTGGGCGAAACGTTGTTTCCTCAGTCCTTGGGTACAAGGTAATGCTGTAGGGAGAGGCAAACAAGTTTAAGAAAACAACCAGTAAAAACCAATAGGGGCAGGA
>NW_026465445.1:0-13627 GCF_026875155.1 Cherax quadricarinatus
AAAAAAAAAATCGAATTCAAGAGGGAAATCATTGAAAAATATGAGATGGAGTGTGTGATACAGAACTTGCCAGGATGTATGGCAAACCCCATTCAACCATCACTTTGATCGTGGTGCTGGGAAAGGAAAAAAAGTGTGCTGTTGTTGCAAAAGGGGTAGATATGCTGACAAAAAAAAGAATCCTAAACCCTTGAAGAAGTGGAAAGGTTATTGTTGATGTGGATTACCCAAAAACAGTTAGCAGGAGATAGTATTAGCAGTCGATAATATGTGAAAAGGCAGCACTTGCATGACGATTCAAAAAGGGAAAATGCCTGAAATGAGTGGTGATGCTTGTGTTTTTAAAAGGCCAGCAAAGGTTGGTTTGAGAGATTTAAGAAGGTAGTGGCATACACAGTGTGGTAAGGCATGGTGAGGCTGCTAGTTCTGACAAAGTAGCAGCTGAGAAGTTTGTACAGGAGTTTAAGGAGTATGTAAAAACTGGAGAATTCAAACCCCAAAACTAGTGTTCAATTGTGATGAACAGGCCTCTGTTAGAAGAAATGCCAAAGGGGACCTACATCACGCAGGAGGAATGGCACTCCCAGGACACAAGCCTATGAAGGATAGGCTGACTCTCATGTTTTTTTAGTAATGCTAGTGGGGATTGCAAAGTAAAGCCTTTGCTGGTGTATCACTCTGAAATCCCGGGTGTTCAAGAAAAACCAGTGTCACAAGAGTAATTTTTGTGTGATGTGAAAGGCTAACAGTAAGGCATGGGTTACAAAGGAGAATTTTCCTTGACTGGTTTAATGAAGTGTTTGACCTCAGTGTGAAGAAATACCTCCAGGAAAATGCCACTCGAGTGCCTCCTGGTAACGAACAGTACTCCTGCTCTCCTCCAGACTTGGAAGAGCAAATAGTGGAGGAGTTTAGTTTCATCATGGTGAGTTCTTTGCCCCCTAATACAACTCTCCCCCAGCCCATGGACCAGCAAAGGGCATTTCAAACTTCAAAAAACTGTATCCATAACAGTGTTTCAAAAGTGCTTTGAAATGCTTAAGACCTGAATTTTACCCCAAAAAGAGTTCTGGAAAGATCACTTCAGTATCCTCACTTGCAAAAACCTTATAGGGAAGGCTTTGGAGGGAGTGACTTGCAGAACTTTGAATTCTGCTTGGAGAAAATTGTGGCCACAATGTGTACAAGAGAGGGATTTTGAAGGGTTTAGGGCTGACCCTAAGGAGTATATGCCAGTTGTGGAAAGTACTGTGTCACTGGGGAATTCCATGGGGTTGGATGTGTGTTTCGAGGATGTGGAAGAGTTGGTGGAGGACCATGATGAAAAGCTAACCACTGCAGGAGCTGCAAGAGCTTCATCTGCAACAGCAAGAGACCACAGCCCGGAAATTGCTGCAGATGAGGAGGAAGAGAGATTGAGGAAGGTGCCTTCTTCAAAGATTAAGGACATTTGTGCAAAATGGACTGAAGGGCAATTATTAGGATGAACTTCACCCTGACAAAGCTGTTGCAGGCCATGTTGGCAACATGTACAATGACAGTGCTGTGTCCTATTTCAGACAAATCTTGAAGAAACGCCAGAAACAGAGCTCTCTGGACAGTTATTTTGTGCGACAGGGGTCCAGTGGCTCTCAAGTTGTTCCCAGTGTCATTAAAAAAAAAGAAGGGAAGTAATCCCAGATAAGGATTTGGTACCTGAAATCTTTATGGAAGGAGATTCCCCTACCAAACAATAGTGTACGCCTTCCTTGTATCCCCTCCTCCCATCCTTCACCTACCAGAAGTCTTCAGTAAAGGTAAGTTTAATGTTATTACGTATTATTTTATAGTATATGTATGTAGTACAGTGGACCCCCGCCTTACGATATTAATCGTTCTGAGAGCTCATCATAAGCGGAAATATCATTAGCTGAATTTATTTTCCCATAAGAAATAATGGAAACCAATTAATCTGTTCCTGACATGCACTAATTAACTACTATACTAAGAATAGAATACATGACAACTTACCTTTATTGAAGATCTGGTGATGATTGATGGGATGGGAGGAGGGAGAGTGTGGAAGTTATTGTTTAGAAGGGGAATCCCCTTCCATTTGGACTTGAGGTAGCAAGTACTTTCCGGGGTTACTTCCTCCTTCTTTAATGCCACTAGGACCAGCTTGAGAGTCACTGGACCTCTGTTGCACAACAAATCTGTACCTCCCGTTCCTTTAAGACTTTCCTAAAATGGGCCATAACATTGTCATTGTACAGGTTGCCAACATGGCTTGGGCAGTAGCTGTGTCAGGGTGATTTTAATCCGTAAAGGTTTACAGTTCAACCCACTTTGTACACATTTCCTTAATCTCTTTTTTCAACTTCATACTAATTCTCCCCCTTTTTTACACAGGGATGGCACTAGAAGCTTTTTTGGGGGTCCATGGTGACTTATTTTGCAGTTACAAGCACTAAAAACACTGGGATAAGTGAAATGTACTGAATGTATGCATAGATGCGACCACACTGGCTGTCTTGTAAACACGGGTTGCTGAGGCAACATATGGGACGCTCCTGGACGAATCACATAAGGCGAGTTTTTTATCGTGATGCGAGCCAAAATTTTGCATTCAAATGCTTCGTATGGCGGATTTAATGTAACGCGATGCGTTCGTTAGGCAGAGGTCCACTGTATTTGATTTTTCATTGTTTTCTGTATGTAAATCTTTATTTAATTTGATTTTTTTTTTTTTTTTTAATTGGGTGTCTGTAATGGTTTAAATTTTTTATTTCCATTGTTTCTTATGGGGAAAATGGTTTCGCTATTCAGCAATGTTGTCATTCAGCAGACTCTCTGGAAAAAGATTAACCCTTTGACTGTTTCAGGCCCCCTCTCTGAAACTGTCATTCTATGTTGCCAAATATTCGAAAAAAAAATTATTTTTCTTATGAAAATGTTAGAAATATTTTTGTGAGTGTTTAAGCCAAAAAAAAATTTTTTGCCATCAGTACTTACCGAGATATAGAGCCGCAAAGTTTGCAGAAAGTGACGTGCGTACGGCAACAGCGGCGACGCCGCCCACCCGGTATTCTTTTATTTACTCTAATTCAAAGGTTTCTTGCATTTTTCAATATTTTCTGTTCCAGGTAACTTATGTGGCCTGTGAGACCAATGTAAGGTGCATTGTTCAAATATACACTCATTGTTTACAACACAATAACAAACAAACTTTATCACTATTAGTTTGTGTATACACTTTGTTTACAACAAACAAACAATACAAAACAATGTTTTTACTATTGTTCCATAATATATATACATATGTACAGTCACTAAACACGTTCCTAGAACTGCTGCAGCTTGTGGAACTCTTTGAAACATGGGTATATGCAGAGGGGCATTTCACACTCCTCACACATAAAACAAGTGTTCTCTGCGTGTTTGGGGGCGTTTTGTGGGTATGCATACATACTTTAACACCTCTTCTGAGCATTTTTCTTGGCAGTAGTAGGAGGCAGTTGTATGGGGTAGTGATCACCAGGCCTGAAACGAGATGAGTGTGTGGGCACGGGGGGGTCTGTTGCAGGAGTTGCTCCTTGGTACTTTGCAATTATTTGTCTGATTACTGACAGGCAAAATTCACCATATTTTGGTTTTTTGTTGGTCTTCAACTTGTATATGTTATAAGCATTTAGCATAGAGATATCAACAAGATGGAAAAAAAGTTTTATATACCACTTATAACTCTTGCATACACAGTCTGAAAACCCCAATCTGCATGTCACATTTGTCCACTAAGCGCTATTGAGGTTGTAGTCCATGACAGCTGCAGGCTTTAAAAATGAGTTCATTGGTCTCTCTGTTGTCCCTGCCACTGGGTGCCATTTCGTTTCTGTGAACTGATGTCAACAATGTGACATCACGTTTGTCATGCCACCAAAATACCATGATTCATTGGCAGCAAAGGCTTGCACCTCACCTCTGCGAGTACCGGTCGAACCTTGGCATATGTTTACGATTACGACGCACTGTGCCACACACATCTGTCAATTCACTCGTAAGAAATCACTGAGTAAGGGCTTGTGTACCAGTTACCCAGTAAATAACATATGCCCCTTCCCAAAGATATGATCCATCATTGTTCGAACCACATCACCAGAGATACCCAATAAAATTCATGGTATCTCTCAAAGTATTACTGCAGTGTACACAATGAAAACCAAAACTAGACCACTTCTGCAATCACACGTACAAAAAAGCTTTTATACCAAAGCGTTTCCTCTTTCTGGTATATATGCTTGAATGAGAGTCTTCCTTTGAATAAAATCAGGACTCATCATAACAAGCTTCCTGAAGGGATAAAAATACATGCAGCACTTTTGTTTCAGGTACATAAACACATTTTCTGAACTTATATAACCTGTCGCTCTGTCAGGCTGGTTTTGTCTGAAAAGTGTAACATACGTAACAGTATCAGGAAACATTGACACCTATAATGTCACTAAAACCTGGAGTTGAAATCAGGCGTTCTGTTGCCCAGTATGTGGTGACAGTGTGCTTATACACATGTGGCATAGGCATTATTGTGGCAAAAAACAGGTACATCTCTGCCACAGTTGTCTCCTTCCACTTGTGTAGCGTGATTTTGGTGAGAGAATTGATTTTCCATGGTGTAATCAAAAGTAGTGTTTGTTTCCCTGACAATGATGTCCATCAGGGTTTATCGAAGAATAACTCAAGCAGTCCAGTTCACTGGCATTGTCCCAAGTGGACAAGATGGCTTTATTCCACTTTGTGTTTCATCAAAGTCATGGGGGCTGGGAACAAACTCGTCACCGTCCCGCCAATCCCAGATGCAGTCTGCTGGTGGGGTCTGGATATTGTACCTGGTTGTGGTTGTGCAGGTTGTGGTTTGCAGGTTGTGGTTGTGCAGGTTGTGGTTGTGCAGGTTTTTTGTGGTGCAGGTTGTGGGGAAATGTGGGGGAGGGTGAGGTGGTTGTTTTTGCAGAGTCAGCAGCATGGGTAGTAGCATGGCCCCCTGATGGTGCCACATGGGCCGTGCCACCATCACTATCACCACCACTGCCTGCTCCCTCACCACATCATTCATACCCATCGTTACAATATCGTCATCTCACTATCAGGTCGGGGGTGTAGGGCCACGGGATGTCTCCCAGAGTTTCTCCTTCCCCTTGGAACAACAATGAAACACTACCCGACCCCATGCTACGTCGTACATACTGCCACTTCACTGGGGAATATTCACTCACTGTCACTAGAACTGCTTCAATGACCTTTAAATCACTATCACTATCACTGCTATCATCAGGGTGTTGTACACGACCAAATAGTTTCCTCTTTCGTCCTGGTACAGGCAAACGTGAAAGTGAACAAGCTGGCCCCGCACCAGAGGGGTAAGGTTGTGGGTCATCTGGGTTTTTTATTCACTAATTACGTTATCCTGGACACTTTCTCCGGTTTAAAACTCACTTCAAAACTCTGGAATTCACTGTCACTGACATTTTTTATCGCTGTTAGAGCTATCACTTGGGAACAAAAGACCTCCAAACTGCGGGGAGTGAGGAACTTCTTACCCAAAAGGCATGGTGAAAATGGACTAACAACATGGCGTTCCACAATGCAACGCTGGGTCCCAGATTTTTTTACAGGGTGCACACCCACCACTGAGACCCATTCTCTCTCATGTAGACCTCCAGGCCTTTTCCCCCTTGATTTGAAGCCGCTAGAATTTGTGTTATAAATACGTCAGAAAAAATTGGCTCGTAAGACGTATTTTTTACGTCGGAAACAGTCAAAGGGTTAATCACAAATCTCGGGAGTCCACTGTATTAGAAAGAAAAAAGGAAAAAATAAATAAGGAAACTCCAACGTGATAACTTTGTTTAATTTGCTTTAAATCTCACATACAGTGGTCCCTCATTTATCGTCCTTAATCCGTTCCTGGAAATGCACGTTACTGAAAAAGACGATTTTCGAATCAATTTTCCCCATAAAGATAAAGTAATACAATTAATCCATTCCTGACACCCAGAAGTATTTAAAAACAAAATTTTTTACATAAAATATATATGTAGTACATAACAATACAATGGGACATGATGAATGAAACATTAACAGTATAACACTTACCTTTATTGGCGATTCTTCTTAGTGTATGGAAGACTGAAGGAGAAAGAGAGATTGGATTAGTTACTGTTTGGAAGGGGAATCCCTTCCATCAACACCTAGTACCAAGTGTTTTTTCTGGGTTACTTCTCTTCTCTGTTTCTTAATGCCACTAGGACAGCTTGAGAGTCTCTGGAGTCTTGTCTCACAAAAAAAGTGTCCAGAGAGCTCTGTTTCTGGCCAATCTTTTTAAACTTCCCTAAAATGGGCCAAGACTCTGTCACTGTACAAGTTGCCGATATGGCTTGCAACATCCTTCTCAGGTGATGTTTCTCCATAAATCTTTCCATCCTACCCCACATTTCAAAATCTCCTTAATTTTTGAAGAAGGCCCCTTTCTTCCATCTCTCTTCCCCCCTCGTCTGCAGCAAGATTCTGAGCTGCAGTCTTTTTCCTGTTCCTGCTGAAGCTCTTGCAGCTCCTCAGTGGTTAGCTCTTCATTGTGGTCCTCCACCAACTCTTCCACATCCTCCAAACTCTCATCCAACCCCATGGAACTCCCAATGCAACAATAGAGTTCACAACTGACATAGCTCATACGCCACTTTAAAATTTGTTCAGTGATGTTTTTTTTATATTCAATCGTATTTCTCACTTTCTTTCCCAAAAGGCTTGGCACTAGGAGCTTTCTTTGGAGCCATGGGTAGCTTATTTAGCACTTGCAAGTACTAAAGTGAATGGAATACAGTGGACCCCCGCATAACGATTTTAACCCCGTGCAAGAGGGGTAATTGTTATGCGAAATAATCGCTATGTGAATGAATTTTCCCCATAAGAAATAATGGAAATAAAATTAATCCGTGCAAGACACCCAAAAGTATGAAAAAAAATTTTTTTACCACATGAAATTGTTAATTTTAATACACACAAACTGAAAAAGGCATGCACACTTACATTTACACTTACTTTTATTGAAGATCTGGTGATGATTGATGGGATGGGAGGAGGGGGAGAGAGTGTTTAGTGTTAGAAGGGGAATCCCTCCCATTAAGACTTGAGGTGGCAAGTCCTTTTCTGGGGTTACTCCCTTCTTCTTTTAATGCCACTAGGACCAGCTTCAGAGTCACTGGGCTTCTTTCGCACAACATATCTGTCCATAGTGGCCTGTACCTCTCGTTCCTTTATGACTTCTCTAAAGTGTTTCACAACATTGTCAGTGTAATAATCACCAGCAGGCTTGCAATAGCTGTGGTGAGGGTGATTTTCATCCAGAAGGTTTGCACTTCAAGCCCCTTTGCACAGATTTTTCCTTAATCTTTGTAGTAGGCAACTTCCTCAATTTTCTCTTCCCCTCCTCGAACCAGTTTCCTCAGGTCTGGCCTCTTGCTGTTGAAGTTATCTATCAGCCCATCAGTGGTTAGTTCTTCATTGTCCTCCTCCACCAACCTTCCACTTTCCCCCCCACTAACCTCCAACCCCCAAAGGGCTTTCCCAATGCCACAATGGATTCCTCAACTGGGACAGGTTCTCAGGGTTAGCCTCAAACCCTTCAAAAACCCTTTTGTTACACATTCTGGCCACAGTTTCTTCCAAGCCCGAGTTCAAGGTCTTCTTAGTCAACTCCTCCCAAGCCTTACCTATAAGGTTTACACAATTGAGGATATTAAAGTGCTCTCTCCAAAACTCTCTTAGAGTCAGTTGAGTTTCTGAGGTCACTACAAAGCACCTTTCAAACAGAGCTTTTGTGTACAGTTTTTTGAAGTTTGCAATAACCTGCTGGTCATGGGCTGCAGGAGAGGAGTGGTATTAGGAGGCAAAAACTTCACCTTAATGAAGCTCATGTCCCCATAAAGTCGCTCTGCCACGTCTGTAGGATGACCAGGGCATTGTCTAACACCAGGAGGCACTTAAGTTCTAATTTTTTTCAGTTAGGTAATCTTTCACATTGGGGGCAAATGCATGGTGTAACCAGTTATAGAAAAAGTCCCTAGTGACCCATGCCTTACTGTTTGCCCTCCACAGCACAAAACAAATTATCCTTGAGGACATTCTTTTGCCTGAATGCTCTGGGATTTTTCAGAGTGATACACTAATAAAGGCTTAACTTTGCAATCACCACTAGCATTGGCAACATCAACAAAGTAAGCCTGTCTTTCATAGGCTTATGTCCGGGGAGTGCCTTTTCCTCCTGAGTAATGTAGGTCCTGCTTGGCATTTTCTTCGAGAACAGGCCTGTTTCATCACAATTAAACACTTGTTCAGGTTTCAGTCCTTCACTGTCTATGTACTCCTTGAATTCCTGCACATATTTTTCAGCCGCTTTGTGGTCCGAACTGGCAGCCTCACCATGCCTTATCACACTATGGATGCCACTACGCTTCTTAAATCTCTCAAACCAACCTTTGCTGGCCTTAAATTCACTCACATCATCACTAGTTGCAGGCATTTTTTTAATTAAATCCTCATGCAACTTCCTAGCCTTTTCACATATGATCGCTTGAGAGACGCTATCTCCTGCTAGCTGTTTTTCATTTATCCACACCAATAAGAGTCTCTCAACATCTTCCATCACTTGCGATCTTTGTTTCGAAAACACAGTTAAACCTTTGGCAAGAACAGCTTCCTTGATTGTCTTTCTGGTGCCCACAATAGTAGCGATGGTTGATTGGGGTTTCTTGTACAACTTGACTAGGTCGGCGATACGCACTCCACTTTCATACTTATCAATGATCTCTTTCTTCATTTCTATTGGAATTCTCACCCTTATTGGTGTACGGTTGGCACTAGAAGCTTTCTTGGGGCCCATGGTCACTTATTTTCCAGAAACAGCACCGAAAACACTGTAATAATACGAAATATTCCAAGTGTATGCTTGGATGTTACCGCGGAGGCTGGCTGGTAAACAATGGCACGGGCGGCACATGTGAGGCTGGCTGAGGGCGCACATTGGACGCGTCTCGGACGAAAATCGGTGAGCGGGTTTTTAATCGGTATGCGCGGCAAAATTTTTGCGATTAAAGCAAGCGGTATGCGGATTAATCGCTATGTGATGCCATCGTTATGCGGGGGTCCACTGTATTATGAAATATTTTGTATGAACAAGTGAGGGGACCGTCACTCACTGGTAAACGTGGCACACTGGTTGGGCAGGACGGCCGAGGCGGCTCAGAGTGTGAGTACTTTGTCCCGGAAAAGGACGATTAGCAAGTAAACCAACCATTTGCAAGCCAATGTTTGGACGAGAATAACACGTGATTTCCGAAAAGGACGACTATCAAGCGGATGATATTGAGGGACTGCTGTTTTTCAGAAAAAATAAAAAAGTAAAATACACATACAGTACACTCATTACTTACCTTAAAATGTTTGTAGTCTTAATGTATGTGAGAGGTGAGTATTTATTGTAGAAGAGGAAGAAGAAGAAAATAGAATGGAATAATGTATAAAAGAAGTTCACAATAAAGGGGTTAGCTGGTGTGTTTTTCTGTGTGTTTACATTTTTCTGTTGTCTCTTGTGGCTCTTAAGAAATGATTTTAAAATGATTGAAACACGGTATGTCGATGGTAATAATAAATTTAATATTTAATAATTGCTCTAGAGCACTTTAAATGTCTACATATTTTGTATAGGTTTGGAGCTGACATTTAAAGTGCCCCAGAGTGATTTTATTATTATTATTTTTATTTTTATTATTATTATTTTACCATCAACATATCTTGTTCACTGAGTTTAATCATTTCTTAACCCTTCACAAACTATCTCTCAGTGTCAAAGAATTTAAAAAAAAAAATATCTTATGAAATGATAGAGAATCTTTTCTCAATTGTAATGAACTGAAAGTATGAAATTGATGCAAAACTTATGGAATTATTCTCTCGTGAAGTTAGGGGTTTTCGGTGATATATAGGCACCTGCGATTTCACCCACTTTGAGCCCTATTTTTAACCCAAATTTTTTGTTCCCGTCAACCAAAAAACATAGCTATTTCGTTAGAACTCCATGTGTTCTGTTGAGTGAATACAAGAAACTGCCATTACCAATTTCAACCCAATAAGTGGTCAAAATTAGCAATTTGGCCAATTTCATTACAAATTTCAAAAGATGCCAATTTCAAAATAGGGTCCAGAATAAACATTGCAGACATTCCTGGCACTAAAATAACATTTTCTTGTTCATTAGTCACATCTCCAGGCCCCTTTATTTACTCTTGCTTTCCATTTTGAATTTTTATTCGTGCAAAAAAGAAGATTTACTGTTATGCAGACTACTGCAGTATTGTAATAATTGTATAAATAATGTCAACCCATTCGTGACTGCTTTATTAGTCTGGCCATTGGACATTTATTAGACAGTTTACGTCTTTTTGTTTGCTTTTGAACATTGGCAAAAATAAAACATTCCTGCTACTTTGAGCCAATTTCAAGATAGTTTTCATCCTGAAACCAATCAAAATCACTCTGTTTCTGTGATATTCTTCGATTCTATCAAATGAGACCAAGAAAACGAGAATACAGTGATAAATACCACATAAAAATACACCTCAAAGTTTTCATTTTAAACCAAAAACACAGTCGAGTTCCTCATGCACTGTGTGCTGAAGGATTTTTTTTTTTTACTGCACACACTGACTATGCAGACCCATTCTCTCAGAAGTAAGTCTAAACCCGCTTCTCTCCCGCTAGATTTGAAGCTGCTAGAATTTTGGGGGTATTAACAAGCACCAACACTGGCTTGTAAGCCATATCTATACATCACTGAAGGGTGACGGTTAAGCTGCCATAGAGACACAGAGAATGTAAAACACACTGATGAACACACGAGTTATCCCCTATACTGTGAACTTCTTTTTGTAAATTCTTCCATTTTCCTCTGTTTTTCTCTTCCAAGTGCTGCTGCACTTCTAACTCTGTCTTGTTCTATAGGGTGCACAATAGTTAGAAGTGCAGCAACACTTGGAAGAGGAAAAACAAGAGGAAAATGGGAAAAAATACAAAAGAAATTCAGAGCAAACGGGTTAGCTGGTGTGTTTGTCTTGTGTTCACATTCTCTGTCTCTCTCATGGCAGCTTAAGAAATGATTAAACTCGTGACAAGGTATGTTGATAGTAATAATAATAAAACTAATTAATAAAAATAATAAAATAATAATAGTCACTCTAGAGCACTTTAAATGCCAGCAACCAAACCTATACAAATACATATGACATTTAAAGTGCCCCAGAGCGATTGCTTTTATTATATTATTTTTTTTTTTCAACAAACCGGCTTTTATCCCACCAAGGCAGGGTGGGCCAAAAAAGAAAAACGAAAGTTTTTCTTTTTAAATTTAGTAATTTGTACAGGAGAAGGGGTTACTAGCCCTTGGTCCGGCATTTTAGCCGCCTCTTACAACACGCATGGCGAGGGAGGAAGAATTCTGTTCCCACTTCCCCGTGGAGATAAGAGGAAATAAACAAGAACAAGAACTAGAAAGAAAATAGAAGAAAACCCAGAGGGGTGTGTATATAAAATATATGCTTGTATGCATGTATGTGTAGTGTGACCTAAGTGTAAAAGAAGTAGCAAGACGTACCTGAAATCTTTCATGTTTATGAGACAGACAAAAGACAGCAGCAGTCCTACCATCATGTAAAACAATTACAGGCTTTTGTTTACACTCACTTGGCAGGATGGTAGTACCTCCCTGGGTGATTGCTGTCTACCAACCTACTACCAATTATTATTTTTATTATTATTATTATTATTATTATTTTTATTATTATTATTACTATATTAATTATGATTTTTATTACCATTGACATACCTTGTTCACTGAGTTGTTTAATTATGCTCGCTTCTGGCAAGACAGTGATAGTGTGAATGATGGTGAAAGTCTTTCTTTTTTGGATCACCGCCTGGGGGGAGATGGCCAGTGTGTTAAAAAAAGCGTCTGGGCTTTCAGTAGTTTGTTTTAAATCATGGAAATGCTAAACCTGTAGGGGTCTTATATTGTCTATGAATGAGAGGCATTCCCGATTTGATCCTCGGATGGAAAGGATAAATCTAGTTCCTTGTATCAAAAACCCTTTTTTATGGGATTTTAACCACTAAACTGTTGGTCACATAGATCAAAATCAGTGGGATCAGTGTAGGTGCTGTAGGGCTACACATGAATCGTAGCGCCCTCAATTTACTGCAAGTGGCAGATACTTTACTCAAACATGAGGAATGGCTCTGTGCAGTGGGTGAGTGCATTATCAAAATAATCTTGCCCCGCACAGTGACATTGAAAACAGCTAAGCTTTGACCGGGTGTTGGGTAAACTAGAGATTTTGGGTGATTTTTATTTTTTCCCATGAACTATGGCTGTTTCATGTGCAATAAATATTGAGAAATTTGGGGGAGGTTTAACCCTTCGTCGACAAATGGCCATAAATTAGAAATTCAAACAGAACTCTGAGGGATGAGTACTTGGGATAAGTTGAATAGGCCATATAAATGGAATTCGATGGTTAGTTTTTGAGCAGTTGCTAATCTCCCGAAAGTCGAAAATTTTCGCTCTTGCCCGACATGGGAGTATAAATTTGAATGTTGCAAACTGCAATTGTTAATAGAAAAACCCAATAACTATTTTTTAAATTATTATACAAAAAAGACAATATCAAAAAAATAAATGGAATTTGTAAACAAAACATTTTGTAAGTATTAGAAAAATATAAAACTGAAACAAATACCAACATGGACACATGGAAAGGAAAAAAACTTTCAGTTCCATATTCCTGAGATTCATGAGGAAGAGCAATAATTCTATATTGCTAATTGATAGTTCCTGTTCATATGCCGGCAAAGGATCATTTGGAGGGGCAACCTGGGACCACTGAGATTGACCTTAAGAGCAATATCATTATAAAAAATGTTTCCCCATCAGGGGACTCCTCGATCGTAATACCTTTCTTTTTCTCACTAATTTCTGCTTTTTGGCTGGCCTTTCTTCCTCCCTCATCACTTGACACCTCTGCATCCAGTGGCAAGTATTCATCACCACTATCCAGCAATTTCTGATTCATCTACCTCCGGTTCTGAGTCACTGTCCTCCAAAATGCAGACAAAATTTTGGACCTGGTGCTGGTTTACTCCCCATAAAACAATTTCTCATTGATCTGGAAGGACAATAAAAACCTTCTGTATAGATCCAGACCACTACAGAATTCATATATACAACAGAAATTTTTTTATAAATATTTATTTTTCTGAAAGTGAACTATGTCACTAAAAGGGCAGCAACGAAAAATTTTCATGCTTCCTTTGTTGCACTTTTTTTTAACTGCTACACTCAGGTTATGCTTCACACGGACTTTATGTATATATCCAAATATGCCTAAACTATCCATCTACGCTTTAAACCACAAAAATCAGTACTTACCAACATTGTAGAGGGGAAAATCCAAGAGTATAACCAACATTGTAGAGGGTAAAATCCAAGAGTATTACCAACATTGTAGAGGGTAAAATCCAAGAGTATTAGTGCACTGGGTGGAAAAAA